>VKOC01048621.1:0-24239 GCA_009364415.1 Spea multiplicata | reverse complement strand
GAGTACCTGGTCATGCCGTTCGGTCTGTGCAACGCCCCGGCGGTGTTCCAGGAATTTATTAACGACTGTTTACGGGACTTTCTCCAGCAATTCGTGGTCGTATACCTGGATGATATCCTGATTTATTCGGCAAACTTATCTGTCCATCGCGACCAGGTCCGTCAAGTTCTGAGCCGTCTCCGACAGCATGGGCTATATGCCAAATTGGATAAATGTGTTTTTGAGACCCGCAAGGTGACCTTCTTGGGGTACGTGATTACTCCTGAGGGTTTTGATATGGACCCATCGAAGGTTCTGGCGATCAAAGATTGGCCACGGCCTACGGGTCTTAAGGCTCTGCAACGTTTCCTCGGGTTTTCCAATTACTACAGACGCTTCATCCGGAATTACTCGAGGATTGTCGCCCCTCTTACGGACTTAACAAAGAAAGGGGCCAATGTGTCTGAGTGGTCCTCCGAAGCAGTGTCCGCGTTCACTCTTCTCAAAGAGAAGTTCACGACGGCTCCAGTATTACGGCATCCCAATCCGCTTCTACCATTTGTCCTGGAGGTGGATGCCTCTGAATCTGGAGTGGGAGCGATACTCTCCCAACGAGCTTCGTACAGCGGACCACTACACCCTTGCGGCTACTTCTCCAGACACTTCTCTACAGCCGAGAGGAATTACGATATAGGCAATAAAGAACTGTTGGCAGTTATCCTGGCCTTGGAGGAGTGGCGTCACCTGTTGGAGGGGGCCTCGGTACCGACCCTGATTCTGACCGATCACAAGAATCTCCAATACATAGAGTCGGCGAAGTGCCTCAACCCTCGCCAGGCAAGGTGGGCTCTCTTCCTCTCGCGTTTTCCGTTTGTGCTAACGTACCGTCCGGGATCTAAGAACATTAAAGCGGATGCACTATCCCGCATGCATACGCAACCTGAGGAGGAGAGTAGAGAGCCGGAACCCATCATTCCTTCTGCCAAGGTCGTTGCAGCCATTCGGTTACGGGGTTATGCCCCTTTGCTGGACCGCGTCACTCGCTCCCAAGGTCAAGCTCCGGATTCCTTGCCTCCAGGGAGACTGTACGTCCCTCCCAGTCTGCGAGTACCTGTTCTACGCACACTACATGGTGCCAGGACCTCGGGACATGCAGGAGTGGCTCGCACCAGAGAGCTACTGTCACGGACTTTTTGGTGGCCTCATTGGGGCAGGGACGTTACAGCATTCGTTCAGTCATGTGCAAGATGCGCGGCCAACAAGTCCTCTCGTTCTCGTCCGGCTGGCCTTATTCGACCTCTCCCTTGTCCTTCGGTTCCCTGGACTCATGTGGCCATGGACTTTATTGTGGAATTACCGCCGTCCAGGGGACATACAGTGATCCTCGTAGTGGTCGACCGTTTCTCTAAAATGGCCCACTTCATTCCACTACGGAAGCTACCCAGCGCTTCTACCCTGGCGGACATCTTCATCCGGGAGATTGTGCGGCTCCACGAAGTACCGTCTGAGATCGTGTCGGACAGAGGTACCCAGTTCGTGGCAAGATTCTGGCGTGAATTTGCGAAATCCTTGGGCATCACATTGGCCTTCTCTTCAGCATATCACCCGCAGACGAACGGTCTGGTGGAGAGAGCAAACCAACATCTGGAACAGTATTTACGTCTCTTCATCAATGATCATCAGGATGATTGGGGTCGATCTGTTGTCGTTTGCGGAGTTTGCTAGGAACAACACGCTCCAAGAGTCTACCAGGATTTCGCCTTTCTTCTGCCTGTATGGTCTCCATCCACAGTCACTCCCAGAGACAGTACCGGTTTCAGCCATTCCAGATCTGGAGGAGAGACTTACTGCCATTCGTACCACCTGGGCTTCGGTACATTCGGCATTAGAACACGCAGCTTCGCTCCAGCAACGTCAGGCCAACAAGAGACGCTCTGCCAACCCCTCATACCGGCCTGGCGATAGAGTGTGGCTGTCTACTAGATTCCTGAGACTCCGGGTTCCGTCCATGAAATTGGCCCCACGGTTTATTGGGCCCTTTCCAGTTCTACAGCAGATCAATCCGGTGGCGTACGAACTCGCATTGCCCAGAACGCTCCGCATCCCTCGAGTGTTTCACGCCTCACTGCTGAAGCCCCTAGTCTGCAACCGGTTTACCCGAGGCGGGAATTCTAATATCGAGACTGCCAGGAGGGCTTCGGAGAGAAGGACTCCTCGGGTAATTCTTGATTCCCGGCGCCAACAGGGCAGTTTGCAGTATCTGGTACAATGGAGGGGTCTCGGTCCTGAGGAACGATCCTGGATACCTGCGGCACGACTTTCCGTACCACGACTGATACGTGCATTTCACGCCAGGCGTCCTTCTCGCCCTGGTGGTCGCCCTGAGGGCGCCCTTTCAAGGGGGGGTACTGTTACTTACCTGCCCCTGGCTCCCACGTTGCCGCCGCGGAGGAGAGGGAGACCCCCCTCCAATGCACGGCCACGTCGGAGCCGCCGCGGAAGAAGAGGGAGACCCCCCTCCAATGCATCGGCCACCGGAGCCGCCACGGAGGAGAGGGAGACCCCCCTCAACGCACGGACACCGGAGCCGCCACGCAGGAGAGGGAGACCCCCCTCCAACGCACGGACACCGGAGCCGCCACGCAGGAGAGGGAGACCCCCCTCCAACGCACGGACACCGGAGCCGCCACGGAGGAGAGGGAGACCCCCCTCCAACGCACGGCTATCACCGCTGCAGCCTCCTCGCAGGAGAGGGAGGCCACCCTCCAACGCGGTGCCGCTTCCTTCAACGTCTGCTGGACTGCCGCGCAGGAGGGGCAGACCTCCTGGAACACAGCGTCCGGCTTCGGCGCTCGCGCGCCCTCTGGTGGCGAACTCCCAAACTGCAGGTATATATGAAGGGAGATTACGCCACAACCAGGATGGTGGTGATTCCCGGACATTGGAAGTGACGTCATAGGTTTGGCGGGAGATTTGAACTTCCTCTACGGTTCCTATTTAAACCTGCTCAGTTCTGTCTGACTTTGCCTTCTGTTGGTTGTCTATGCCTAGTGCTAGTACCCAGATAGCGTTTGATCCTGTATTCTCGTGTATGACCCTGGCTTGTCTGACTTTGTTGTTTTTCTGAATCCTGACCTCGGCTACGTTATTCGACTATCCTGCTCTCCGGTATCCTGACCTCGGCTACGTTTTTTGACTATCCTGCTCTCCGGAATCCTGACCTCGGCTTGTTTGACCTGTTCTGTCCTGGAGTCCTACCTGACCACGGTGTCTCCTAAACTACTTGTACGTGACAGGGAGCTGCTATCCTAACTTCCAATTTCATAATCTGTGTGGATATTCCTTCCCCTAAACCTATCTCAAGTTGCTGAGACATCTGAGGCAGTTTAATGAGGTGGTTGGAAATAAAAGGAGTACATAAAGGAAGAAAAAGGTTGAAATAAAGGGTGACATCAGGGGGACAGAAACATTTCTTTGGTTTAGGAACTAAATACATGTATATTTTGAAAATCATGTTTATTTTGGGGAAGAAACCACTACTTTGCCATTGCAAAGGAAGAATGGACTATTTGACAAATTTTTACAAAGCTATACTTGCTATGGTATAATTTAGAGTTGCATTCGTTTTCACAAAAATTGAATGATTTGTGCTTTCACACGAATCAACGAAAACGAGGGCCATCTCGAAACTAACGAAAACGAATTGCAAAAGTGCCGAAAATTTGTTTGGATTCAGTGCAGCCGCCATTACAAGCCGTTTTGGCGCTCCTTGATGAGGTAAAGCGGGAGGGACTGTGTGTCAGAGGGTACATATCAATAACTCATAGTAGCCAAGAAAGGGACGGTTATGGCTGTAAAGAGTCCAACAACCTTTAGGAGTTTTCTTTACTTTTCTCACTCTGGTCAATTACAAGAGGAAGGGACAAGCATTAGATATATAATTATGCTGACACCATTTTACCTTGACAGTAGCAGTAGTTACAGACTGATGGGAGTGAGAAAGTGACAGCTTGATGCTCATTGCTCACCTACCATACTGCGAGTAAATTGTTTATTTTGTTCATAAAATATGCTGACGTAGAATGGATTGGAGAAACTGTAGTCACTACTGTAGTATATTACAGGGACAGTAGGAGAATTTTTTCCCCTGTTCCTGAGTAGAGTTTAGTTGATTAAGACAGTTGCCAATTTATGCTACTAGCCAAACCTCTAATTTGTGGACTAGTCAATTTTTTTTTGTTTAAATATTGTTGTCAGATCCAGGCATTATAATATATAATATTGGGGAAATTCAGTCTTGTTCCATGGGGTTGCATGTGCCTATCATCATCTGCCTGTCCAGGCCCAGTGTTCTACTACTGGCACTGCTGCCGGACATCCTTGACCATCTTTACTCTGGGAAAACCTTTTTGAAAAAACATTTTCTATAATATTGGGGAAATCCAGTCCTGCTCTACGGGGCTGCATGTGCATATGATGTGCCAGTGTCTGCCTGCCAAGGCCCAATGCTCTACTTATGCTGCTGCACCTCTTTGGCTGTCCCAACTATGGATGAACCTTTTGTTTTGTTTCTATAACGAAAGGAGAGTCCAGAAGGTTTCAGGGACCTCCCTCCTTTGGGATTGTCCCCCAAATGTCATTCTGCATCAAAAATGGCCCCCAGATTTCGTCTAAAAATAAACGGCCGGGAAACTAAATTTGTTGCTCGAAAAATTAAATAAAATTAGTTGGTTAAAAGAATGGAGAAGTAAAGAATTCTCCTGGTGGGGAAGGATTAACCCCTTCACGACCTTTGCCGGTTCAGGACCGTCATAACAAGAAGGTCACTAAATGACCTTTGACGGTCCTGAACCGTCAAAAAATTAAATAAGCTTAGAAAGTGATCAAGGATCACTTTCTTCGCTTAAACGGCCTTGCTGCAATGCCTCGATGTCGAGGCATTGCAGCAAGGCCGAGATCGGCATCGGGGGCCATGTCTGGCCCCTCCCCGGGGCGTCAACAGCCGCCATACATTGTATGGCGGCGGACGCCCGTTTTAAAAGCGTTTAGGAGGCGATCAACGATCGCCTCCTAAACTTAAATGGTGTCGCTGGAATGCCTCGATCAGGAGGCATCCAGCGACACCAAACACTTACCTTTAGGTGGGCTGTGACCGCTCCGGAGAGCGGTCACAGCCGCAGCTGCCGGTGATCTTCGCCATCAATAAAGATGGCCGCCGCACTGTAAAGCAAACAAGTTTTAAAAGTTCGCTAGATGGTCTCCAGACCCTCTAGAGAACTGGCTCCACTTGCTGGTTGAATACAGGTACTGCATTCAACCATGCAAGTCAATGGAGCCCAGCTTTCTAATCACTATGTGATTAGTAAAATATTCAAAAAAAATAATAAAAAATGGAAAAAAAAATAAAAAAAAATGTGCTAACATTTAAAAATAATTATGCAGTGATGTCACTAGATGAACCATCCAGTACCAGCAAAATGTGTAAAAAATATATAAAAAAAGTATTAAAAAAATAAAACAAATATAAAAAATAAAGTTTATTATTTTGAGCAAGTGCTAAAATTTCTCAAAAATCTCAACAAAGAGTTAAAATAAAAGCACTTCAAATACCCAAGGGGTGTCTAATATAAAAAAAAATGGCTGATGGGGTAAATTGGAGTGGCCTAGATAGGGCATAGGTACAGACTGACCAAAATGGAGAAAAAAAGCGCACTTCCCAAATGTGGCATTTTAAACCTGAAACAACCCGACAAACCCATGCATGTCGGGTATCACTGCACTCAGGAGATGTTCCTGAACACACATTGGGGTGTTGTTTGACAGTGACATATACCAGGACCTGTATATCTATAACTAAAGTACAATTTGTGTGAAAAAAATTACTATTACAAAGTTTGACAAAGTGTAGTTGTATAATTGGTGCATGGAAAGGGTTAAAATAACAGCATTTGGAATACCCTGGGGTGTCTAGTTTTCAAAAATATATGGTTTGAATGGGTTAAATTGAGTTAACCGGCTTCAAAGATGTTCCAAACAGGAGATGGAGGCAGAATGACCAAATGACCACCTGAATTACGCATGCCCCAAAAGTAGCCTTTTACCAGCCAAACAATCTGACAAACCCATGCATGTGGGGTATCGCTGTACTCAGGAGATGATCCTGAACACATATTGGGGTGTTGTTTGATAGTGACATATACCAGAACCTGTATATCTATAACTAAAGTACAATTTGTGTGGAAAAAAAAATAAAAAAAATTACTATTACAAAGTTTGACAAAGTATAGTTGTATAAGTGGTGCATGGAAAGGGTTAAAATAACAGCATTTGGAATACCCTGGGGTGTCTAGTTTTCAAAAATATATGGTTTGAATGGGTTAAATTGAGTTAACCGGCTTCAAAGATGTTCCAAAGAGGAGATGGAGGCAGACTGACCAGATTTGTTAAAAAAGATTTGGAAATCATAAAACGCTGCTTGTACTTATTGCCCTATAACGTACAAAAAACAGCAAAAAAACATAAAAACATTGGGTATCTGTAAACTCAGGACAAGTAGTAGAATCTATTTAGCTAGTTTTTTTAATTGCTTTTTTAGGTGAGTAAAAGATTTTTCAAATAAAAGTCATAAAATGTGTTTTTTTTTTCAATTTTTCACCATGTTTTTATTAATTTTTTTATAGTAAATAAGATGATACGATCAAAATAATGGTATCTGAAGAAAGCCCATCTTGTCCTGAAAAAAACAATATATAACTTATGTGGGTACACTAAATGGGTGAGGAGAAAATTACACCTGAACACAAGCACCACAAAAGTGTCAAAACAGCCTCGGTCCCACAGTGTAGAAAACGAAAAATGAGCCCGGTCCTTAAGGGGTTAATATATTAAATTCTTACATAGTACCTAAATGGTCATATCTGTTTTCACTGTTGCCATTAAGTATGCCTGATCCTTGGATAAAAATGGTACAGACGAGCTTTGAATGTTTCGTATGGAAGGCAAAAAAACCTAGATTAAAAGCTGCTGTAATGGCCCGTAAACCGGTGGATGGAGGCCTGGGTTTCCCTATTGTGAAAAATATTTTTTTGGCAAATACAATAGTTCATATATATAGAATGCAATCAGAGAATTTTTTAAATGAAGGGTGGTACGTGATTGAACAGTAGACAGGAGGTTTGAAAAATCTGGATGACATTATATGGTGCCCCCTTTCTTCAAAACAGTTTGTAAAAATAAAAAGTTCTAATTTTATTTTGGGACAGATCCTCTTAACTTGGGAGTATATTAAGAAAAATCTGAACCTTAATGGGATTCCGTCCTTCTCTAAACTTAAATGTGCAGAACTGCTTATTATGGACATAAATTTTGATGATTGGAAGACTAAAGGTATATTAACTTTAGATCAACTTTTGACCTCAACAGGACCCAAACCTTTTTCCCAATTGATACAAGAATATGATTTATCTAGTGCTGATATATTTAAATATCTGAGAATAAAAATTTTTTTGATGAAAGAACTATGGAAACCTAGCCGGGAGCTTATAAACCGAATTAAGAAAATATTTACTGGATATGAGGTAGAAAAAGTATTATCTAAGTGTTTTGATTTAATAAATTTTGTTATGCTTGAGCATACTCCTCCAGTAATAAAAATATGGGAACAAGAATTCAATATAGAGATTAATCAAGATGACTGGGCCAGATCCCTATATGATGCTAAGGTTTCTATACATTCATTATCATTAGTTGAAACTCAGTTTAAAATATTGAATAGATGGTACTTGGTTCCTTCGAGATTGCATAAAATGTATCCCAATAGTTCAGATTTGTGTTGGAGATGTAAAGCAGAGAAGGGAAATTTTATCCATATTTGGTGGAATTGTGCAAGTGTGAAAAAGTTATGGTTTAAGATGTATGACTTAATTTTTACATTAACAACAAAAAATCTCAAACGATCTCCTATAACGGCGCTATTACATCTAGAATGGCCAAAATGCAATACTAAAGAAAAACAGTTTATTATCCATTGTTTTATGGCTGTGAAAATTATGATTGCTCGTATGTGGAAACAAAATCTCCCAATTCCATGGAACATGGTAATTTCTCAACTGAAATTCCAAATAAAAATGGAAAAACAGCTTTACAAATCCTACTTTATTTCTGACAAAAAATCTAAGATGTGGGGATCATGGTTAATTAGTTTAGAGGAAAATATGAGTTAGGGCCTGTGGGTGCTGACTGCCCATGCTCATTCCAATTAAAATGAATTGACTATTGGATTAGGAATAATAAGGGACCACTAGTCTTCATATATCCAAAGTGCAGCTCCTTTTTTTTTTTTTTTTTTTTTTTTTTTTTTGTTGTATTGGTTTTGTTCTTATGTATTTATGTAATGTATTAGTATTATATGTATGAAATGTTTTTTGTTTTTTTGTCTTTTATAACGAAAAAAAATAAATAAAGATGATGATAAAAAAAAATAAATTAAATAATTAATTAAATAAAATTCCCTGATTGCTATAGAAGGCAAAAATACCAATAGGAATAGATTGGGTTTAGGTTACTTAACCCCTTAAGGACCAGGCTGTGTTTCACCTTTTGTACCCTTTGGGACCGAGGCTGTTTTAAGACTTTTGCAGTGCTTGTGTTTAGATGTAATTGATCATATTATCTAATTTCCCATAAAAAAATAAAAACTTTTACCCGAAAAATCCAAAATTTTACTCATCCAAAAAAGTTAATGAAAAAACCTGCTATATGTGTGTATATGTGTGTGTGTAAAACGAGTTAAGTAATCAAATCAATCAAACAATATCACAGCACCAAGCCACGTAGTTATCACTCCTCTAGCTGATTAACTCGCAGAGACTGGGAAACCCCTCAGAACAGTCTTTTTGAAGAGCCACTTGTCTTGGACGCAAGGATCCCTGATCCGTCCTGGGCTGCCCGTGCATGTTCTTGCTAACACCACAGGTGAGGTTTCAAAGTTTGTGGTTGTGGCCTTAGATACCATATTTGCTTGATTATAAGACAAGGTTTTTTCCAGAGCAAATGCTCTGAAAAATACTCCTCGTCTTATAATCAGGGTCATCTTATAATCAGACCTCAAATAGGTCTGATTATGAGACTAAGATTCAGATGCCCCGCAGCGATGCAGGGGACCTGGATCTAGAGGACTGCATTGGGAGGCGGGTCCCGCCTGCGGCGCGGGCGTCTTTTCTGGGGCTGCGGGCAGGACGGGCGGTCAGGCACATTTTAACTGCGGTCCCGGTAATCCCGCCACAGTCCCGCAAGGCATGCCCTCCCGCCAGGGCGTACCACCGGGCGCAGGGGTCGCGCTGCGACCGGCCCCTGGCGGAAGGGGGGCCCAAGCCAAGGGGCCGCCCGAAATCGGGACCCGGTGGAAGGGGGGCCCAAGCCAAGGGGCCGCCCGAAACCGTTTTTTTGTGTTTTTTTTTAAAATAAGGCAAGCCGCGCCACGGAGCTGGCGACGGCCGCCTAATCATTGATACAGCGTGAGGGGCGAAAGCTCCGCCCCCTCACGCTCAGAGTGCAGGATCACCGGATCACATAGAGCATGAGGGGTGAAAGCTCCGCCCCCTCATACAGACTGCTGGAGCTGGAGCACCGGATGTCGTGTCAGTCACGTACATCCAGTTTGAAAGTCTTCATCTATCACTCCATCAGCACTTCATCAGGGCCCCAAAGTGGAAGGAATAGTTAGGTCAGTACAATAATGTATTTAAAAAAAAAATTGTATATGGCATTAAATTATTATTTCATTATTATTTCAATTATAAACATAAAAATAAATATATGTGTGTGTCTGTGGAGGGGGACAAAACGCATAAAGTTTTTTTCTTAAAAAAATGGAGATTTCTAGATTTATTTTTATATAGACATAATTGTCTAGACACATATATAAACACTTTTATATAGATTAGACACACAAGTTCAGCTCCCCAGTGTCACCTTTGTCCCCATCCAGCTGTTTGGGGACAAAGATGGCAAACCCTACGTGTGTTATCTGGGTGCTGGTCAGGTTCTATGTGGGCAGTGTGGAGGCCAGGGCTGGTTTTGGGGTGTGAGACCTGTGATCTATGCCTATAATTTAGGGTTTTTTTTTATCTATACCTTTAATGCAGAGTTTTTATGTGAATTCTATTTGATCTATATCTGCAATGCTGGGTTTGTGTGTTATTCTGTTGATCTATATCCGCTATGCTATGCTTCCATACATTATTTATGTATTCAAAGAAAAAGGGGCGCATGTACAAAAGGGGCCCTATGTACATGCGCCCCTTTTTCTTTGATTATGCCCTTTGTACATGCGCCCCTTTTTCTTTTTTTGATGATTTTTTTTACAGATATGATTCAATATGTAAATGAATTTGTTGAATTTGTTGAAAAAAAATTGTTGGGTAAAAATCATGTATTTTTTGGGGGGGTGAGGGGGTGGGGGGGCCCTTAACCCGGGCCCTGAGGCGTCTAGTTACGCCCCTGTTCTGGGCCATATCCTGACTGATGGCAGCCCATTCTTGCATAATTGATGCTTGGAGTTTGTCAGAATTTGTGAGTATTTGTCCACCCACCTCTTGAGGATTGACCACAAGTTCTCAATGGGATGAAGGTCTGGGAAGTTTCCTGGCCATGGACCCAAAATTTCAATGTTTTGTTCCCCGAGCCACTTAGTTATCACTCTTGCCTTAGTTATTCATCATGCTGGAAAAACTGTTCGTGGATGGTTCTGAGAAATTGCTCTTAAAGGATGTGTTGGTAGCATTCTTTATTCATGGCTGTGTTCTTGGGCAAAATTGTGAGTGAGCCCACTCCCTTGGCTGCCACATGAATGATCTCAGAATGCTTTACTGTCGGCATGACACAGGACTGATGGTAGTGCTCACTTCCTCGGATAAGCTTTTTTTCTGGGTGCCCCAAACAATCAGAAAAGGGATTCATCAGAGAAAATGACTTTACCCCAGTCTTATGCAGTCCGATCCCCATACCCCATGCAGAATATTAGTCTGTCCCTGATGTTGAGAGAAGTGGCTTCTTTGCTGCCCTTCTTGACACCAGGCCATCCTCCAAAAGTCTTTGCCTCACTGTTGATGATGCCATTCCTGAGCTCTGCACTGGTGGTGCACCGATCCCGCCGCTGAATCAACTTTATGAGATGGTCCTGGCACTAGCGGGACTTTCCTGGGTGCCTTGACGCATTCTTTACAACAATTGAACCTCTCTCCTTGAAGTTCTTGATGATCCGATAAATGATTGATTTAGGTGCAATCTTACTAGCAGCAATATCCTTGCCTGTGAAGCCCTTTTTTGAGCAAAGCAATGATTTCAAGCACCACCCTCCTTTTAAAGCTTTCAATCTGTTATTCTAACTCAATCAGCATAACAGAGTGATCTCCAGCCTTGTCCGAGTCAGCACTCTCACCTGTGTTACCGAGAGTATCACTGACTGAGAGGGACTTTGCAATTGATTGCAATTCATCTGATCACTCTTTATAACATTCTGGAGTATATGCAAACTGCAATCATGTAAACTGAGGTGGCAGACTTTGTGAAAATTTATATTTGTGTCATGACTGAAATTTGACAAATGAATACAATCATAAATAAAATGTTCATTTTTAATACTTTGTTTACAATCCTTTGCAGGCAATGAAGTCTGGAACGCATGGACTTCACAAAACGCTGGGTTTCCTCCTTTGTTAGGCTTTGCCAGGCCTTAACTGCAGCTGTCTTCAGTTGTTTGAGTCTTTCTGCCTTAAATTTTGTCTTCAGCAAGTGAAATGCTCGCTCGAATGGACTGAGATCAGGTGATTGACTCAGCCGCTGCAGAATTTCCCACTTCTTTGCCTTAAACTCATGGGTTGCTTTCACGGTATGTTTTGGGTCGTTGTTTATCTGTAAAGTGAATCAACGTCACTAAATTAGGCTTTTTTAGATGTTTTTTGACATCTAATCTAGTCTAATCTGGCCTTTCTACTCATGAGGCTTATAAATGGTTTACACCTTGTGGTGAACTCATTAAGAGAGCTGTGCTTGCTCTCATTAAGTTTTCTCTTCTATGGTAGACTTGGATAATGGCATGCCTACCTCCTGGAGAGCGTTATTCATTTAGCTTGATGTCATGAAGGAGTTTTTCTTTACCATGGAAAGAATCCTACAATCATCCACCACCATTGCCTTCCATTGATGTCTAGGCCTTTTTGTGTTGCAGAGTGTATCAAACTGTTGGTTTGGTCACTCCTAATGTTCCATCTCTGATGGATTTTTTCTGCAGCCTAAGGATGGCCTGTTTCAATTGCATTGAGTTATGGGTTCAAAGCAACAGCTTCCAAATGCAAATACCACGCATCGAATCACACCAGACCTTTTATCTGCTTAATTGATGAAGAAAAAAATTAAGGAATAACCCACACCTGTCCATGAAACAGCTTTTTGAGGCAATTGTCCAACTGCTTTTGATCCCCTGACAAAGAGGGGACTACAGAGCTGTAATTCCTAAAACTTTTACCTAATTTGGATGTGAATACCCTCATACCGTCACCGCTAGACCAGGACGTACCAGGTACTTCATCGATGATGTCCCCAGCGATCAGTAGCAGCCACTCCCCCTCAATTCCCCTCAATGAGCACGGAATTAAAATATTGTTTTTAAAAACTGCGGTCTTCAACTGAAGACGCAGTACACAAGCGCTGGTCCTGAAGGGGTTAAATGTCTTTGTATACTGAAAGAATTATGGTACGCAGCAAAGTACAGTACTTTGCCTTTGTCCTTTCTACTCTGTATTCTCCTTTCTATTCTCTTCTTTATTTCTACTTCTTGTATTACATTTCTATTACATTTTCTTGAGGTAAAAATTTTTACATATTGATATTATAGAAATTGGGGAGTAAAATTTTATTTTATTGGGATTTTTGCTAATGTGTATATTTGTCTGTATTATTATTACTTCTGCTGATAACACTAGTTATGACATCACACTAATGTAACGGGTCCCTGTATTTTTTTTTTTCCAATGGTGGTAACCCTAATCCTGACAGTAAAGGGTTAAACACACAAAGATAATTTATGGAGCTGCTCTGTTTTAAGAAAATATCTAAATCAAAGGAACAGACTACTATTCCTGACATCACCATGGCAACATGCAATGCAAGAGTTTCATCTGCAATCAGTAAAGTACACAGTTTCATTGTAGATGCATGTGCATAATGCCACAATCGGTTTCTAAGAAAGAAAAAACAATAAATGTTGTGCTGTTTATCTGCTAAGCTGTTTTCTCCTGACAGAAAACAAAAATGCAAGTAGTGAAATGCAAAACGTATACTAAGAACGCAAGGGTAGAAGATTAATAAAAAAAACTAGTTTCTGATGAGGAACATTGGTAGTTACTATGGCAACGTATTGCAACTAAATAAACAGTTTGGGCTGCAATGATGACCTGCTTAAAATATTCTGCTTTTTAAAATAAACACTGTTTCCTTTCCTGACAGGTTTTACTATCATTTAGCTCCTTCAAATTCCTATTTTCTTCCGAGACAGAAGGGAACATTTTGTTCTAGGTGCCAATTGATTTTCTGTGCTGTACACAGATGTTTTTCACCATTTCCCACCACAGTCTATTTCATTAGCTCCAATTGCTTTGCCCAAACAATTCAAATAGGCTTTAAATGATTAATTCATCATTTTCTGTGTCTAAATACACTCCCTTTAGGGAATATCTTGTTTGTTTAAGAGTTTCTTCTAAAGTCTCATTTCTGGACTTTCAGGGTAGTCTCAGAAAATACTGCTAGTTTCTATGTATGTATATATGTATACATTGACACTCTTAGCTATGGTCCCTTTTAGCATGACCAGATGGCCTATTTAACATGCTTCATTAAAGTCTTTCTATTTTTAAGCATCATCAATTAGATGGGCTATTTAGCTTATTGTAGTTGTACGTGGCTTATTAACTCTTAAATCTGATGGTACTCTCTGAAACAATATATAATAATACTAGCAATCCATGTTGTTAAAACAGTGACACCCCTCTTAAACTCATAAATGATAGCACAGTATAATGATCATAAATGAAAGTCCTAGATAGTTTGTCCTTATCATTATTCTCCCTGATAGATGACTATATATATCTATACACACACTATATGGTCAAAAGTATTGGGACACCTGACCATTGCACCAAGAGTGACTTTTATGACATTGTATTCTAAATACATAGACATTAATATGTACTTGGTCCCTCCTTTGCAGCTATAATGGCTTCCACTCTTCTGGGGAAGGGGAAGAGAGTGCAGGAAGACAGATGTCAGTGTAGAGACAGACCTTGCAATCTACTTTTTTGGGCGCCAGTTAGAGGGAGACCTATAATCTCCCCAACTAGTCCATAGCCCGCTATGGAGACTCAGGACCTAAAGCATACATTAGCCCCAGAGTCTCCATTCAGGGCTATGAAGCTGAGACCCCCAAGGACTGCCACTGCCAAAGACATTTGATAAATCTGCTTATTCAAACAAGATTTTGGTATAATTTACATTCTTTCGTGAATCTAATTCAGCTCAATTTTCTGTTCCTACCGGCCAGTACATAAATGACAGTGAGAATGGTATACTAAAACATAGTTAAAAGTCAATGTGGTCCCCTGTTCTGAGATATATAGTACGTACATACAGTCACCTATAATCAATAGGACTGAGAGTTATAGCACAATAAATAAGGATTCTTGCATTGAAATTTAAGACGCCACTTCTTGTAACCTGCTTCAGGCTTGTGCGGAATGGTTAAAAGTCGGCCATCCACTTGATGTATGACAGGGGTGCTGAGATACTTGCATCTTAAGACTAAAGTGAAAGGAATATACACGTCCCCCTTCAAGTATTACGTTTTTCTTAAGACTGTTTACTACAATGTACTATTTGGATATAATTAGATTCCAATACATGGTAATACATTAGTTGCAAGATACTGGCATCACATAGCTGTTGGTCAGCTCATCTAACCTAGTTACATGTAAAGAAGTGGGGGTATAGTTAAAAATGCAGAAATATTAATTGATATATTTTTAGACTAAAATGACATGTCTTAGTTAGATTTGGGTTGTTCACTGTAAAAATCAGACGCACCGAACATGGCAGTGGGACTGATTGTTGACCATCCAGCAACAAAACATGTTGAATAATGAGGGAACTTATGTAGTACTAGCAAATTTCAGAGCACCAACATTTACAATATACAATTTCACAATCAGATTAACATGTTAGGATATATTGGTACAAAAAGAAAAAGAGCTTGTTCTTGCAAGTTTAGGAGGCATGAGACAGAAATAAATAGGGTGCTTGAGTGTGAAGAGCGTGGTGAACAGTGTTAAATGCCCCAGCGAGGTCCACAGCAAGGAAGGGTGGTCATTGTGTTTCAGTAGTATGAAGATTATTTATCACTTTTGGTGACAGCTGTCCCGTAAGACTGATGTAGACCATTTTTGTAATATTATGTTTTGTTATTGTTACATTTGAAGATATTGTTATCAACCTTGCAAAACATAGACACTGAGGCTGGCCAGTTGGTAACTCATGAACTCTGACCTTTATCAATGAATGGTGATGATGCCAATGGGACCACAATATATTGGCATACATTCAATGGTTGTTAAATACTGAAAAATAACCATGCCAAAAAAAAGTAGTTAATTTCTTAGAACTAATCCGCTTAATCTGAGAATTAATCTATATCTATCTATATCTATCTATCTATAGATATATATCTATATCTATCTATCTATATATATAGATAGATAGATATAGATATAGATATATATCTATCTATATCTATATATATAATATATATATATATATATATAAACCAGACCAATGGCTGCCCCATACTTTTTTCTGACCAGACTTGATGCTTTTATGAGAAAATTAACATTTATTTTACTTGGTGGATTCAAGTCGGCTAACTGTACACTGATCTCTTGAGTGTCTTTTCCATTGTTAATACTTAAACTATAATTGTTAACACACCAATGCCTTGGTTTGTTTTCCAGAACTCCACCAGTTGCCACCCTGACCACCTTTTTGCTGGTAATAAGTTTTGCGAAAAGGAGATCGGTTATAACTGCCTCTAATCTAATATTTTGGTTTCTTAATGATTTGTCAAAGATCAACATGTTCGCCAAACCTGGAAGCAGAGGAGAGACCAGAAGCTTTAATCAATTGTAATTAAATTTCTTCAATTTGATTTCTTATTGATATTACTTATGTTTCCTGGCCAAAGCCTTGAGCTGACCCTTGCTCTGCTTATGACTCCCAAATAGCCGAGACACTGTTTGCATAACACATCTTCTGATCTGCTATGTAGTAACATGAATCGAATTTTCAGTGCAGTTTCACAGGGGAAGAGCAAGCTCTAGCCTAAAGCAAGTGTTAGATTTAATAAACTAACATGCAATCACAGAGGTCACAGCAAAACAATTCGGCTGTACCGAAGCAAATAAAATTGTGATTTTACCATTGCTAGGTAAAGGTATTAACAACGTGTGCGATTTAATAACATGTTCTAATAAGCTTCCATGCATTACAGCAGAATGGTGACTTATGTCACTTATTTCACAATATTGCAGTACACCTTTGGTTTGAAACTGGGAACATCTACCTGTTTTTTTTACAGAATAAGGGGCAACACAAATCCCTTAATAATGAAAATGTCATTCATGTATTTTGAAAACCTGCTCAAACTGTGTCTATGGAAAAATATAAATCCATCTGGGTTTTTTTTAATATTTCTTGCTAGTTATCAAGGGTTCGGTGGCTCGGCAGGAACATTCGTTTTGAAAGGCTGTGGCTACCTTGTTAGTATTATTAATTTTTAAAGCTGTGACACTCAGAGATCTTGCAATCAATTCACATGTCGTTTGTTAAAGCTTTAAGCTCCCGATGACATTGCCTTCAAGAAGGTAGCAGCTAATGCTCTATAATATATATTATATTTAGCAGTGAAATCCCTCTATAAGAAAATCCAAATGATTAACAATGTCCTGCATTTTATCTGCATCCCCTGCTGTATTTTTAGCACAATACCATTTCTTTGAGAGGGATTTTGACATTTCCTCCCTTTTTGTGTGATTAATCAGAAACAGCAATCAAGATGAACCTGAAGAGATGCTGGAGTGAGTGGGGGTTGCAGATAATCCCTGGGCAAGCTGTGCTATTTGCATCCCCAGAGGAGATTGGCATGGGCAGGAGAAACACTGGACTCCTGCCATCAGCACCACTTACTTACCCCCTGTGGATTATTGCCTCTGTTTTGTGTTTTAACTCTTTTATAACACATGTTGCAGCCTATGACAAGCTAAACATTTGAGTTATTTTTTGGCATTTTCCTTCTGGCTGTGTAACATAAATCTGAAGAATTATGACAAATTAGTTAGGTATAGGGACTTCATTGATTGATATAGAACATGGGAAACATGGTTAAAGTCTTCACTTAGGCCCTTTATCTTTAGTTCCCTGTCAATTATTCCACTTCTACTAACTGAATCTGCTTTTCTCATCTGTCTTTTTTTTTTCGTTTGAATTCTTCTTAAATATCCTTTTCCGTCAAGGAATTTAAGATCTAAATCTATTTCGAGCAAATGTTTTATTTTTGTTTCAGTTGTCTAAGAATAAGAAACCTAAATATCAAAATCATTCTACTTAGGTTGTTAGAAGTAGCAAGTGTTGTATTGTTGACTGGGATTCTCTTGAATTTACAATCACAAAACATTTGAGTGTAACCATATTGAAATTAAGAGATAAGTTTGGTTGTTGCAAAACTTAGCATTAGCATCATTTTACTATTTACTCTATAATTCCTATAATGTAATTTCCCGGCGCTCAGACATAGCAGTGGAGCAAATGGGTGGGGGACACTGTGGGATGGACATGGGGTGGGGTGATTGGAGGGGTATGGGGACGCAAGTGTTAAGCATATACCGGGCCCCAAGATTTCTGATGGTGGTCCTGTAGACAGGCATTAAAGTTAACACCAAGCTTTGTGGTGTTAAAAAAAATGTAGATGACATGGACAGAATTCCAGTTATTAAAATGCATTGTATTTTGTCATAGCTTGGCTCACAAAAGACTTCATGCAATTTGGTGCCATGGTCTGTCACCGACCTCGGCCTCATGGAACCTACAAGTAGACATATGTCATTTGAAGGTTTGATCACAGTTGCTATGGGAATAATGTCATATAATTGTTTTATGGGACATGTTATTTCAGAATCCTAAGGTTAAATGGAAAAAGAAACATTCTACTTCTGACATGTAGTCAAGTCCTTAGGCAGGAAGAGGGGGGAACGATGAGGAATTGTCTCTCAATGTCTATCAATAATGCTTGGCACAGGGTTTTTCCTGTTCCTAAGCCATCAAGCACTTGATACTTTCATAGAATTTTCATGTTAATGCAAACACAATGTCAATTATGTACCTATGTTCTGGAACTACTGAATCACTAGATACTTGAGCAAGCCAAGACTGTTGACCACATCAGATCACTTAAGTACATAGAAGGGAAATCTTTTGAGTTTTGATCACAGATGGAATGGATGGAAGATTTTGTGGAAGTGTCTTCTACAGGGTAGGTAAAAAGTACAATATTTGGTAATATGCTGGAGATTCTCCAAAAATCATGCCTGAGTAGAATGTCTTAGCTAGGGAGAAGTGGTTGAAAGGCTGTGAGGCTACTCTGTCTCCTAGCTCCAGCAGGAGGTGCTGGATGCAGTTGTTCAATTTAATTAGCAAAATCTATTATAGTAGAGTAGAGTACAGTCTTGACACAGCATGCATCGTGAGAATAAAGGTTTGGATTTTCTATTAATGGGTTGTACAGCTTTCTGGCAGTAACGAGGTTAAAATATTACGTGTATCAACCGAACGAATTAGAAACATTTGGTAGTTACACATGAAGCAATGTTGATATTCATGTAGTCCTATTTCCTATAATAATTCCCCACTGCTTGATAAATGGACCTTAAGTTACACTGTGGCAAGAAGTCATCAGTTATCTGAAGTGTGAGTAAAAGGGTTAATGTAGCATTGCAGTGAAATAATGGAAAGCCATTGCAATGTTAGGCTGATACATATTGCCATGGGGTTGAGTAGCTTTTAAATAATGTATTAATTTCCTCCCAAGCGGCTGTGCTGCAATAGTTAAAACTAGCAAGTTTGTGGCGTGGGGCAAACTCAGTATTATTTGGAAGTCTGTATCAGTAAAGGTCTGGTCTGCAGTGATTTGCAACCCATTGAATTTTGGGGAGGGAAAATAAAAAGAATCGAATTCTGCTAATGGGTTTTTCTGAAAGAGTTAATAGATCGGCTTGGTTTTTCTGAGAATAGTAAGTTCAGCAGCATACTAGCCACGTGGGGCATGTGGCTGTCAGGATCCCAGCCACTTCTCACCATTGGTGGGGAGGGAGAGCTGTGAACTCCCTTTCTCTCCTGGGGGTGGAGGTATACACGAGACTGAAGCAGTCTGATTCACAATGTGCTGCAAGCGATCTAAAAAGAGACTGCCCCGGCTCCGCGGAGATGCTCACTCCATCGCTTTGCCCTGACCGTGTAATTACATCGGGGACGATGTTCTTGTGAAGTGTGTATGTACCGGAGAGGCCACCGATCCAGAAGCCATGGCTAAAATCAGAGTGGCTTACGAGTACTCTGAAGCGGAGGATAAAAGCATCCGACTGGGTCTATTCCTGATCATCTCCGGGGTAGTGTCGCTCTTTATACTGGGCTTCTGTTGGCTTAACCCGGCTCTGCAGGATCTGCAAGGCAAGACAGCCAACTGCACGGTGCTGTCGGTGCAACAGATCGGGGAGACGTTCGAGTGCACTTTCACCTGCGGGAGCGACTGCAAGGGCACCTCTCTGTACCCCTGCCTGCAGATCTATGTCAATAACTCCGAATCCAACTCCAGGGCACTGCTACACCAGGACGAGCAACAGCTCATCAGCAACCCCAAGGTAATGTGCTCCTTTAAAGAGTTTATTATTCCTAGTTAATTCTTTCACTGTATAGATGACCTCCCTGGAACTGTATTACCGGAGTAGATCTATAGAGAGATCCAGTGGCTCTTGGCTGCTATTTTGCATGTTAGTATTTAGAAACCTTCTGAGTTCATTCATGGTTGAGTGGAGATCTCCTACATGGTATAGACCATATTCTCATATTAGGTTATTCTAAAGAGAACACTGATCAAAATGGAATGACAAACATTGACCTCTGATGCATTTGGTCCAACAGCCATGTTAGTAATCTCATCTGTGCTTTCTGGTATGGTGAAGGGTTAACATGGCATTGGAGTAATCTAAATTGATGGAATAGCATTGTTGCTGGGTTGACACAAACACAGCACTGAGGTTAAGTAACATTTAAATAATGTATTTGCTTCTGTATGGCGCTATAATGTCCTGCTCTCCACCACTGGAGAAGTCACTGTAAGTTACTTTTGCTGCTGTGCTGCAGTGTTGGTTAAAATTCTTCTTTAATGCTAGAATAGGCATTGGTTTTGTCTTCAGAAATCAAGATAAACAGAGCAAAGTATGTAGCTTTTTAGATTATCTATGGATGAGGATGACATCATAGCATTGTGTGGTTGGGATAACCATATATTGGCATATTATATTAAGTTTGTGCTAAAGTGAAAAGGTTACTTGAGGTGGTTGAAGAAGTTAAATACAAAAAAACCAACCTATTTTACAGAAGCATTCTGCTGATCAGATCTCATAAAATAATTAACACCATTGTCACCATTATGAGCTCAGCTCAGTTGCCAAGGGGATCATATTTACTGTATGTTAGGCTCCTCTTAAAAAAGTGAAATTGTAAAATTAAATTGTACTTATAAATATTTATGTTCCACCCAGTAGTATCCAATAATAGGTATACTTGCGAGATTATATTTCTTAAATATTATTATTGTTTTATTTATTATGTACATTTTTATGTAAATTCTGGATACTGTATGTCATTTTACAGTGTGTAAAAAATGGCATTTTGTTAAGTTCTAACGTGCTGACAATCATACTAAACAATTTATTTCATTCATTGATAGCCAGAGGCATATTTACCATAAAAGTCATGCACCACTAAGTACTAATTAAACGTATACAAAAGTGTCACAAGAATTGAATATTGCAGAAAACTGTAGCACAGTTTTGTGCATTTTTAATTAAAAAAAGCATGGAACATGACACAGAGTCAACACAGGGGAACGTGAATATATTGATGTATCGTGCAGAGGAATATATAGAATAAAGAAAAAAAGAAAAGGAATATAGAAAATGTAAGTACTTCATGTGGCTTGCGTCAACAGTGTAATTCAATGCATTTTTACTGGGTAAATACATTGACCTATACAGACATCAGACTTGATGATTGAATTAAGTAGCCAAATATTTTGCATCCACCAGATATAAGTTTTTTTAAACTTTAATATCTATCGCAAACTAGTTCCTTTATCCGAGTTGAGATACTGTAGTCGCTGTCCTGGTGCAAATCTGGTATACAAATTTGTCCCAGGAACCTACAATGGATGTACGTAAGTTGGTATAACCACAAACCAAAATATAATAATTCCCAAATAATATACACACTGTGAGGCACACACTCTGCTTTTTAAAATGATCCTTTATTTGTCAATGCAATATACACTCTGAACGGAGAGCCATATTAATACATGTTTTATACTAGCAATGATTGCACTTTATTCTCAGCCATCACCCAAAACCCTGTCCTGTAGGAATTGATGAGTTGCTGCTTACACTGCTGTGCGATCTTTTGCTGGCCTAGTCTGCATGCTATAGATCTGTTTGTCAAACCTTTATACAACTAGGCGCCACTGGTAAGCTTTTATAAAATGGAGCAATACGCCTGAACATTCCAATGATTTACTGGTGATATATATAATCACTTTGATTAGGGGGGGTTTCTTTCTAAACTTGGGGACCTTGGGAACCCAGACATTCTTAATTATATTAAGCCATGATGTCATGTTTTTTCTTAACAAGCGTTACAAGCATTATTGTGTTTCCTCCTCTTTCCCATACCTCCATCGCCCAGTGAAATCTCGCCTCTTATTGCATGCATTGGGCTGTAGTATATTAAAGCATATGTTGTAATCCTGGTCATTACCATAACACAACATTTACTAGTTACACGTTAGTATGACCTCAATGTACTCTTAAAAAGACCTGCAATATGCATATATTTTAATGAACCTATTCACAAGTAACATATTTGCATATTTGGTGACAACATCAGATGTTAATTAAGTATTGTAATTTGTGCTCTAGTGTTAAATAACACACTAGCTAAAATCTCAAAATATCACCCACATTACAGAGAAATTGATATGACATCACTTGTTACTTTCTCTTGTTTCCTGCTACTGTAAGGTAACAAGCCATGAAAACTCTAACGCAATTACTCAACACATACGCATATCCTACATGATCAGTTTACCTGATCGTGGTTTGATTTTGTACAGCCACCCAAGGTTGCTCTAAGTATGTCATTTCAAGAGTTAATGTTAAAGTGCGGATGCTTCCCCTCTTCCAGACACCAGACAACATGATTTAATTGTCCTTCTGTGGGATCAGGGTGACAGTGTAAAAAATGTGTGTAACAGTGGGAAAGTGTGTTTCTTGTTAGGTCTAAACCAATTAGATTTATTAAGGTAGGTGATGCAGTGGCCTACTATGTGGTAGTAAGTGATGATCTGTATTGACACTATGAGAGTGGCTGATGGTCCGGCAGCTGTGGCAGGACACTTTGTGCTAGCCCACCTGGTACAAGAATATATGCTGCTAGCATACCTTCTACATGGCCTTGTTTTTGGGAGGTTTTTGGTTTCACAGCAATAAAACTTAAATTAGCAGGCTACGACTTTTTACACTATAAGGACACTTTACTGTTTGACAGTCCCATGAAAGAAGACGCATGCTCTGTGAGTACTTTAGTATGCATTCTTCAAAAACAAACCCAAATAAAGCACTTACCTGAGACAGAAGTTGCTGCTCTAAAGCTGCCCTCTATCTCCAATGTCTGATTTGTACCCTACTGGCTGCTTGAGGTCACTGAATTAGTGGCAGAAAATGACTCCTCTTCAGCTTTTTTTGTTTTAAATGATGCGAAAACTTGCTTGACGCACCTGGACCAGCCCTTTGTGAACAATTTTGGACTGGCCCGGGGGACACACAGTGAGTGGCAACCAGGGTCGGACCTCCCCCTACATAAACCACTGGTCCTGAGCGCTGCGATATGGCATCATAACCCAGTGCTCTGCTTTCATTTGGGGCCAGATACAGGTAGATCTATGATAGTATGCTTTAGCCCCAGAGTCTCCATTCAGGGCTACGAAGTTTAGTCCCAGTAGCCCCCCTGGCAATGCCCCTGCTGATGACTCATTAGCTCTGCCCAATAGAAATACTACAAGTCACTATCTTAAAAATAAGAGTCTTTCTTTCTAGTGAATTGGGATGTTGAAAAGTATATATTGGGTATTCCTGTACAGCGGATATAAAAAGTCTACACACACCTGTCCAAATAATATAAAAGAATGAGACAAATATAAATCACCTTTCCATCTTTAATATGACCTATAATGCGAACAATTCAATTGCAAAACAAACTGATAAATAATACTTTGTTGAAGCACCTTTTGATTTTATAACAGTAATCAGTCTTTTTGGGTGGGAGTCTATTAGCATGGCACATCTTGACGTGGCAATATATGCCCACTCTTCTTTGCAAAAGCGCTTCAAATCTGTCAGATTGCGAGGACATCTTCTGTGCACAGCCCTCATCAGATCACCCCACAGATGTTCAATCGAATTCAGGACTGGGCTCTGACTGGGTCATTCCAAAACATTAATCTTCTTCTGGTGAAGCCATGCTTTTGTGGATTTGGATGTGTGCTTTGGGTCATTGTCATTCTAAAAAGTTAACTTCCTCTTTAGCTTCCTAACAGACGCCTGAAGGTTTTGTGCCAAAATTGCCTGGTATTTGGAACTGTTCATAATTATCTTCACCCTGACTAAGGCCCAGGTTCCAGCTGAAGAAAAACAGCCTCAAAGCATGATACCGCCACCACCATGCATCACTGTGGGTATGATGTTCTTTGGGTGATGTGCAGTGTTGTTTTTGCGCCAAACATACCTTTTGGAATTATGGCCAAAAAGTTCAACCTTGGTTTCATCCAAACCATAACA
>VKOC01048618.1:0-27864 GCA_009364415.1 Spea multiplicata | reverse complement strand
TGCCTGCATCCGGGCTACCCTGGTTGAGTATTCTCCAAGTGGCAACCTGCCGTGTACCCTGCAAGTGGGTAACCTGCCGTCTGCCCAGCAAGTGGGTTTCCTGTCGTCTGCCCAGCAAGTGGGTTACCTGTTGTGTCTGCCCTGTCAAGTGGCTTATCTGCCTTGCCTTCGTCTGGACCTAAAACTCCGCTAGCAACATCTTCCTCATTTCTGCTCAGATATGCTGATTCCTGTTTCAGAGGAGAGTGCGCAAGAAGCGGCTTCCTCATTCCTGATCAGATATGCTGATTCCTGTTTTAGAGGAGGTTGGTCTGCTAAGCGACAGTGCTGGTCATCGAAGGACTTCTACGTTTTTCAGACTCCGTATGCTGGTTCCTGGGTTGACTTGTTTCCTCCATTCTCCCGTCTGGGAGCGGGCCTTCCTTCTATTGCTGTTTCTGTTCGCGTCCGGAGGCCGCTCTTTTCGGAGGGGGATACTGTCACGGTCTGCCCAGGCTGCGGAGCTGTATATCTGTCCTGCTTTAGTTTCTCTGTTTTGCTTTGATCCATTCCTGGATTTCCTTTTGCTGTGTTCTATTTTCCATTCCTTGCTTCTGCTCCAGCTCTTTGCTTCAGCTCTGCTTCCTTTATTAGGTGTGCCCCACCTGTGTGTTCTGTTTGTCTCAGTCTGCAGTCTAAGGTATGTCTCAGTGCTATATGTTTGGTTTCCATGTTTGGTTTGGTTTGTACCTTTGTCTGCAGGGATTAGCGTTAGGACCCACCGTCATTGGAGTACTTTGGCGTAGTGGTGGGCTAAGCATACTATGGCCATATCATGTGACTGAATCTCCAATAGTTATCATTAGTCCTAGGCTAGTTTCTGTATTCATGTGTGTCAGTCTGTGATGTAACCTGTGGTGTGTCCTTTACTATCCTGTCTGTATCCCCGGTTCTGGGATGTCCTGTCTTGTTCATATCTTGTCTGGTTATGTGTATTCCTTGCCTTGTGCCACTTATCGTGTATATCTTGTATGTCATGTGTCTTGCCTGGTCTCCCTTTCCCTTGCTTGTTATGTGTCTGCTATATTAACCTTTGCTTAGCTTCCATTCTCCCAGCCTGCAGCATCCTGCACGTGATTCAGTGATATGCTTCATGCCTGCTCCAGGGTGCCTGCAGGATATCTTCATTCTGGTCTTCATCCGCTGCCATATCAGGGCGCTGGTGTTTGGCTGCACATCCCTAGGTGCTCAACACCTGGGTGAGTGTGGTCACCCTGCATCCAGGCCCTGTCCACTCCACTGCTGCATCGTGACTCCTGCATACTACATCGGGCGCGCTGGGTCCTATCAGTCATCAGCTTGGACCCAGTCCGTGACACTCCTCTTCTCTTCTTCAGTTCTTCTGTCTTTTTCCGGTTCAGAGGGCACGGACAGTGGTGGGCGCGGCTTCAGTGTTGTGCACCGGGATCTGACAACAAACCCCGCCGCACAGCAGCTGTTGCCGCGCGGATTGCAAGGGAGCGGTATCGGAGGTCTTTAACAGACTTCCGGCTCCCTTGAGTGATTTTAAGCTGGGTTCAAGGGAGATCCTTGAACCATCTTAAAATCACTCAAGGGAGCCGGAAGTCTGTTAAAGACCGCTCCCTTGTGAGCCTGTTTGCCGCTGGAGGAACAGGCTCACAAGGGAGCGGTCTTTAACAGACATTACTGTCCGTCCCTGGAGGGGTGCCGGCAAGTTGGCACCCCCCTGATGAGCGGCACCCAGTGCGGACCGCCCCCCCCCACCTGCTAGGTACACTACTGTTGTGTACTCTGCTGGCTATATCCAGCCCTGTGTGTGAAAAATACAGAGTCTAGGCTAGTGACTGGGAAACCGGGGAAAGAGTATGTTGTCCCAGGTTAAGGGAGCACAAGTCAGCGGAGGTTGTCGGTCGGGCTAGCCAGCTCCATGACAGAGATTAACCCCTTCAAGTCCCGGAGCAATTTTGCCATTTTTTGCGCTATGTCAGTTCAGCGATTATTCTCTTTTCCTGTGAATAGTGTACCCATGTAAACTATATATTGTTTTTTCAAGGAGAGCTAGAGCTTTCTTTTGATGATTAGCTGAAAAGTTAGAATGAGAAATTAGAAAAAAACCAAATTTTTAAAAAAATTTCCCTCTGAATCCTCACAAAATTAGGTAAAGTGATGGAAAATCCCCTCCAAGTTTATCAATTCAGGTGTCCTGATTTCAGAAATACCCAATTTATATAGATTTTCCATACTTTCCCAGCACCAGGGAACATACTATAAGGTGTACATTATTTGTGACATTTTTACATTAGGTATGATGGGATTGCAACTCTAATTTTAAACAAGTAAACCGAAAATACCCACAAAAGTATATATTTCTGTAAAGCAGAATGTCACGGTCAGGACCACGTTGTGGAGGGTGTGGGCATGAAGGGGTTATACCAAATTAACCCCCAAATCCTGCCTGTATCCCTCATGTTTTTGATACCGGATTTGTGAGATATCCAAATTAAAATATCTCTCTCTATATATATATCAACCCACCTTGGGCAAACAATATATATATATCCTCTAGAAATTAGATGACATTTGGTAACGTGTTATCCTCTCTTAGGGTTTGTGGATATCAGTATGAGAACCAGTAGCATACCTAGCAGGGGGCGGGGGTGCGGTCCGCCCAGGGTCCGGTATCGGGGGGGTGGCCACTGGCTACGGTGAACAAAAAGTCCGGATTAGCCCAGAAGGGAGGAGAGGGGGTAGATAGTGAGAAGGGATGGATAGGGAGTAGATAGTGAAAGGTGAGGGGTAGATAGGGGTAGATAGTGAGAAGGGAGGGAGAGTGGGATAGATAGTGAGAAGCGAGGGAGAAGGGGGTAGATAATGAGAAGGGGTAGAAAAGGGGTAAAGGTAGAGAAAGTAAGAAAGAGGGTAGTAAGAATATTGGAATAAACAGTGTGAATGAGTGAGAGAATGAATGAATGTGTGGATGAATTGTCTGAATGAGGGAGATAATTAATGAGTTTGTGTCAATGCATTGATGAATGTGTAAATTTGTGTGAATGAGTGAGGGAATAAATGATTGTGTGAATTAATTATGTGTATGAAAGTGTGAAATAGTGAGTGACTGTTAAAGTGTTTGTGTGTATGATAGATGTATAATTGATTTGTGGAAAGGCAAAGATGGCATAAGCAGGATGTTTGAGCCTTGGGGACCAAAATGACAATGTTGACTCAAGCTGGGCTGTTTGAGGACAAAGACGGTAAGTCCTATGTGTGTAAACTGGGTGTAAGTTGTCTTAGGCATACTCTTGCAGTTTGCGGGAGTTTGTTTCCCTTCAATGCCGCAAGGCGGCCATATTGGTGGGGCGGTGAGGTCTCGCATCCCTTGTATTTCCCTCGTGGTCGGCCATCTTGGTACTGGTCTGTCAGCATACTCTCTGCTAACGGTGGCCATCTTGGTTGGTGAGCCCCTGATTTTGAGTTGAGCCCTCAACTGTGTGCCTCTCATAATATTGGAGCCTTTGTCATTACTGGCTTTCTGGCAGGATGAACCCCTGACCTATACTGAGGTATGTCGACCTCCATGCCCCAGCGGACCCAGTCTCGGCCTCCAGCCCCTGTGGCCCCTACCAATATTCCCTTTGATTCGGACTCTGAGAAGTCTGAGGAGGACGCAAGAAGCTCCAAACGCCCCTGGAAGGGCAACAGCGCCTCTGCAAGGCTCCTGCCAAACGCCCTAAAACTTCCGCTGCCTCCCAACTCTCTGGGCGCTACTCCACTGGGGATGAGGAGTCTTTCAAACTCCCACTTTCCATTGTGGATGGCAGGCAGACGGTTCAAATAACTCAGAGGCATCTATTAACCTGGCCTCGTCCAGGACGATGGACTCACGTTACATCCGTGAGTGTCTGGTGGATGAGCCCCACCTTGCTTCTACCTGTACTGACCTCCCGGTCCTAGACCCGTCAGGCGCCTCTTTGTTTGACCCAGCCACCATGCGGCACCCCAGGGACACTGAATGGGCTCCCCCAGAGCACATAGGCTTATACCTCCATAAGTGGCTACGCAAGCCTTTGCCTACAGAAGTGCGCAATAAGCTCCCGGTCACCCCGGAATTTGACCCCAACATGGTTGCCCTGTTGTCCGTTAACAAACGTGACCTCAGAAAGGGCCTAGGGCAAGGTCATAAATCTGCCCAGGATAAGCTCCTGGATCTGGTGGGGCCTGTAACCCAGATTCTATCTCTGGCCGCCAAGGCATTCACCCCTGGACCCAAAACTTATCCGGGATTGGGCCCTCTGGACAGTTTGCCTCCTGAGCAATGCCAACAGAATGGTGTAAGGCGGCCCTGCTTAGCATGGATTCTCAGCTGGCGGAACTGGGCTCCAAAGATTTAGGGGTGGCCGCCAAGGGCTTACTTTTTGGAGACGCCTTTAATCATCACGTCTCCCTCATGACCTCGTGGAATAAAGCCAAACCCTCCACAGGTTGCTCGCAGGATCTCCCGTTTTTTTTTTCCACAACTGGGTGCGGATTACGTCAGACCCCTGGATCCTACAAAATGCACGTGGGTATCGGATAGACTTCGTCTCCCCTCCTCAACAGGTAAAGGGACCCCCTCCGGTGTCCAGGTCTGTTGCCGACCAGGTCTGTTGACTTGGTTGAGTCAGAACTCCAGGCCTTACGGGTAAAGGGGGCTATCCAATGGGCAAGAGGACTCGTTTCTTTCCTCAGCTCCATCGTTCTAGTCCGGAAACGCTCCAGGGAGTTTCGCCCAGTGATAAACTTACGGTCCCTCAACGCTTTTGTGGTCTACCGCCACTTCAAGATGGAGGGTATCCATCTTCTGCGGGACTTTATGTCCAAAGGGGACTGCTTCACAAGACTGGACCTCAAGGACGCTTACCTTGCCGTCCCGATCCTGGTTCCCTGCACTGCTAGAAATGTTGATTCTGGATCCGTTGGCCCTTCCTTCTTTCCCGTCTCTCCTTACGGGCCAGGAGGGCCAGGCTCATCCGGATTTATCGGAGGTCGCTCAGTCCCTGCTTAGGGAGTCTTGGGTTCCGGGCATCTGGAAGTCTTACCGGTCAGCTTGGGGACGATGGGCTTCTTGGTGTTTGGGGCAACAGATGGATCCCCATTCGGCCCCTCTAACATGTGTCCACAACTTTTTGGCCAGCCTGTTCCGAGAGGGTAAGTCTTATCGGACCATTAACCTTTTACGTTCGGCTATTTCCGTTGGCCATGTGGGTTTCTCTGGTGAACCCCTGGGGGAAGGCCCCCTGATTTGCCGTTTGCTGCGGGGCATTCAATTGTCCAGGCCTCCGGCCCCTAGATACAAATCCCTGTGGGATGTGGTGGTCCTGGATTTCCTGCGGTCCTGGCCGGATTACGAATCTGTCGGCTAAGCTTATCTTGTTCCTTTGTCTTTTGTTGTTTCACAGGATGTTCAGGCTTTCAATGCCTCGGCTGTCTCCTTTTATCCTGACGGGATCCTCTTCCCCATCTATAGGAGGATGAAGTCTCTGTCCTCGTCCCTCTCTTATCCGTACCTGTTGGATGATCCTAAGCTTTGCGTTGCCAGATGCATGTGTACGTACCTGGCTCGCACGGCGGCCGTTTGGCCTTCTTCCACTACCCAGTTGCTCATTTCTTATGTTAAACCAATTCGGGCTGTATCGGCCCCCACTTTGGCCAGGTGGGTTCGCTAGCTCCTTTCTCTGGCTGGTGTTGCAGCTTCTTTCAGGGCCCATTCGGTAAGGGGTGCGGCGGTCCCTGGTGTCCTCCGGGCTGGTGGGGCTCTGAGTGATATTCTGCAGGCTGTGCATTGGTGCTTTTCGCACCTTTTACTTTCGCCCTTAGTCCTCGGTGGCTTCTTCGTTGGTGTTGGGCATTTGCAGTTTTAATTCTGCATTATTCTAGCCTTGGTGCCTGACTAATTATAATTTTAATAAAGACAGGAGGCGCATATTTTCCCTCCCTTCCCTCCCTTTTGGCATCTAGCTGCTCAGGTAAGTTACGCTATTTTTGGATTTTCTCCTGTCTATGTATGATATTTTGGTTTGTTTTCTGTGATGACCGCCAATGTGATTATATTTGTCATCACTTTACCTATGGCTGGGATGTGGCCCTGTTACGTTCTCTCTTTTCTTTCCAGCTTGAGTGCATTTCCGTGATGTAGCGAGGTGGTCTTTCTGGTCTCGGTGCCTCGGCACTTGCTCGTGAGGACACTCATCCTGGTTCCAGTTTCCAGTTGGAGTTCTAGTTCATTTTCCAGTTCCTTGTTGCCAGATGTTGGCTGATGTTCTGCGGCTCCGGTTCTCAGCAGTCGAAAGAGTGAGAGGGGATTGGCTAAGGGTTTATATACCTTCTGTGTGCTGTTTTATTGGTTGTTTTCTCTTTACACGTTTTCTTTTTGAAACTCTTTCTTTGCTGCTGTTGGTGAGTAGTAAAGGAAGATATGCAAAATACTCGCCTCCTGTCTTTATTAAAATGATAATTATTTGGGCACCAAGGCTAGAATAAATAAGCTCTAAAATATTAATGTTACTCTATTTATAGCCCCCTATGTCATGCCTTTTTAACAAAAATATCCAGACCCCTTTTGAAGCCATCAAATGTATGTGATAACACCACCTCCCTGAGCAGTAAATTCTCCTTACTGTAAAGAATCCCTTCCTTTGTTGTCTATGAAATCTCCACTTTTCCAGTCTCAGAGGGTGACCTCTTGTTCTTTGTACATTTCTGTTGATGAACAGCTTGTTATATTGGCCCTGCATTTACTTATATAATGTTATCATATCCCCTCTGAGACGCAGGTTTTCTAGCATATATAATTTTAACTTTTTCAGTCTCTCTTCATAACTAGTATCTCCCAATCCCTTTATTAATTTTGTAGCCCTCCTTGGCACTTTTTCTAATTCCATAATGTCCTTTTTAAGGACCGGTGCCCAGAATTGTACCGCGTATTCAAGGTGAGGTCTCACCATTGACATATGAAGAGGCAAGATAATATCCTCCTCCCGTGAATCAATGCCTCTTTTTATGCATGCCAAAACCTTATTGTCCCTTGCAGCTGCTTGATGGCATTGCACACTGTTGTCAAGTCCCCGGTCCTCCTCGTCTTCCCTCCGGGAATTCTTCCACACCCCGACCGACCTGGCCTCCCAAACCTCACGGGCCTCAGATGACCGCTAGGCAGTTCATCATCCACGGAGGAACCTACCTCACTACCAAACCTACCTTGCATATCTCACCCACCGGAGGTACTCCAGCTCTTCAACTCTGCACCGTGGAAGTCCGACTTCTCCCTGCTCATCAACTCAAGCATGTGGTCCGGGACGAGGTGTCAGTGCTTCGAGCAGACCTGTCCTCCTTGGAACAGTGGGTCCTGGCCCTAGAGGAATCAAAGGCCCAACAACATCACATCAACTCTACTGCTCAGCACGTGAGTGCACGCCACACACGATACCTGAAGGAACTACGCCGTCGAATTGAGGACATCGACAACAATGTCCGCATACGGGGGGTTCCTGAATCAGACGCCCCTGAGGATGTCATGGTGCTCCTGACAGGACTATTTAATGACCTCCTCAACCGCGCACCTGGCACTCCAGTACAGGTGGACAGAGAGCGCATCGTGCACTTCAGCCGCGTGGTGGCCAGGGGACCCCACCGAGAGAGATAATCTGCCATCTGACGGACTTCTGCCTGAAAGAAACCATCATGGCCCGTGCGAGGGAGATTGGTACCCGTCAGATGGACGGACATCATGTGTCCTTCTTCCATGACCTCTCCGACCTGACCTTACAGGCGCGGAAGGCCCTACGCCCCCCAGTTGCGGAGGCTTGCTATACCGTACCGATGGAGCCACCCCTTTACCCTGGTGATAAGGCATGAGAACAGACCGCTCATCATCCGGCATCATGACAATGTCCAGGACACCCTGCGACTCCTTGCTCTACCAGATGTGTGGATGTCTGACTGGGTCGAGCTAGATGCACCCCCAGGACAGCTCTTGGATCATCCACCTCTTCCTTGCAGGCATTCCCGAAACGGACCGGAACTCTTCTCGGGACCTCCCTACACACCCACCTAACGTTTTGGCTTCCCGACGCCTAGGTCCTATCGAGGAATAAGTGCCCTGCTTCCGACGCCGCAGAGCTAGGACAGCACCATCCTCATTCACCTGCCTGCATGATGTAAAGAAGAAGAAAATGTGGTTTTTTTTTTTGGTTTTGTGGTAAGAGTCACTGTGTCCCTGTCTTCATTGATGGGCAGCCGCTATCACAGCTTTTGTACAAGAAACCCATTTTCACGGAGCCCGGGCTCCTAAACTCTCATGCCGATCGTATCCCACTGGCTTCTTCGGCAATAATCCGTTGGCTAAGACCAAGGGTGTTACGAGTCTTTGTTCCGCCCGTGTTCCTTTCCGGGTTTTAGACACAAGCTTTGATCCGCAGGGGAGGTACTTGGGAACAATTTGCTAGAACACACGTACACATTTGCTAATGTCTACCTTCCCAAACGGGGACAACATACTGTTCTACGTGCTGCCCTTCGCAAACTTACTGGCTTTCATACAGGGATCTTGGTGCTGAGTAGGGATTTTAACATTGTTTTCTATACCACATTTGACACCTCCACGGGTACAGCACGGACTCCCCACCAAGTTCTGCGGAGGATCATTTCAGGAGGCAGAGTGGCGTATAGAGGGTTAAAAGGCATTTCTGGAGGCAGAGTGGCATTAAGGGGGTTAAAAGGCATTTCATAGAGCACTCTGCCTACAGAAATGCCTTATGCCCTCCATTTAATACTCCCCCCCCCAAACTTACCGGTGCGTCTGACTCTGGGCTACATGACCGGGGAGGCAGAAGAACCGGTAAGTTTGGGGGGGTGCTAAATGGGGGGCATAAGACAGGAGGATCCAGGTCCCCTGCAGCGCTGAGGGGGATCTGGATCTTAGTTTCATAGTCAGACCTATTTGAGGTCTGATTATAAGACGACCCCGATTATAAGACGAGGGGTATTTTTCTGAAAAAAATCGAGCAAGTACGGTAATACCGGCTTACAGTCTGAGAAACATCCATTCACAACAACTCTCTGCATTGTATCTTTTAGCCAATACCTATTGGCCTTAGCAACTGCTGACTGATATTGCACATTGTTGCCTGTAACAATTCCCAAATCCTTTTCGTTTTTTGTTATCCCTAATTTTATACTGTTTAGGGTGTAAGTTGCTTGTGCATTCCTTACCCCGAAGTGCATAACTTTGCATTTATCTACATTAAATTGTATCTGCCATTTGTGTGCCCAGTCCCCCAGTCTATCTAAATCAATCTACAACAAAGTAATAATTGTAGTTTATTAAATAAATGAGTTTTGTGTCATCTGAAAACACAGAAACATGACTTTCAATGCCTATTCCAAGATCATTTGTTAATATGTTGAATGAAATTGGTCCAAGAACAGAACCACCAGGGACACCACTTACAATTTTTGACGAGCTTGAAAAATTTCCATTTATGACCATTCTCTGCATTCTATCATTAAGCCAATGTTCTACCCAAGAACAAAAAATTTCATCTAGACCAATTTCTTTCAGTCTGAATACTAACCTTCGAAGTAGCTTAATTAGGAAGGTTAGGTAGAAGGGTTGAACTTGATGGACTTAGGTCTTTTGTCAACCTTATGAACTATACATAGTTACATAGTTACATAGGCTGAAAAAAGACATGTGTCCATCAAGTTCAGCCTTTCCTATATCTGTTAATCCAAAAGAAGGCAAAAAACCCCGGTTTCGCTCTTTCCAATTTTGCACTAACCAGGGAAAAAAATTCTTGACCCCAAAATGGCAGTCAGATTTCTCCTTGGATCAATAAGCTGTTTCCCCATAATTAAAGATTATATCCCCGAATATTATGTTTTTCCAGGTATCCATCCAGTTGCAGTTTAAACGTCTGTACAAACTACCTCTGCAGGCAGAGAATTCCACATCCTTATTGTCCTTACTGTAAAAAACCCTTTCCTCTGCTTAAGTCTAAATCTCCTTTCTTCCAGTCTAAAAGCATGACCACGTGTCCTATGCATAGTCCTGTTTATGAACAGATTTCCACACAATGGTTTGTATTGGCCCCGAATATATTTATATAATGTTATCATATCCCCTCTGAGGCGACGTTTTTCTAAACTAAACAGATTTAAATTAGTTAACCTTTCTTCATAACTATAGTGCTCCATTCCTTTTATTAAATTTGTAGCCCGCCTCTGCACCCTTTCTAGTGCTATGATATCCTTCTTTAGAATAGGTGCCCAAAATTACACAGCATATACACGACAATACCTTACTGGCCTTTTTTATACACGACAATACCTTACTGACCTTAGCAACCGCAGACTGACACTGCACATTGTTGCCTAGCTTGTTGTCTATAACAATTCCCAAATCCTTCTCATTTGTCATTACCCCTAATTCACTACCGTTTAGGGTGTAGGCTGCTTGTGCATTCGCTACCCCGAAGTGCATAACTTTACATTTATCTACATTGAATTTCATCTGCCATTTGTGTGCCCAGTCTATCTAGATCACTCTGCAGCACAGTAATATCCTGCTCGCCCTGTATAACTTTACCTAGTTTAGTGTCATCTGCAAACACAGAAACATGACTTTCAATGTCTACTGCCAGGTCATTTTTAAATATGTTGAATAAAATTGGTCCCAGAACAGAACCCTGAGGGACACCAATTACCGCTTTTGACCAGTTTGAAAATTTACCATTTATAACAACTCTCTGTTCTCTATCTCTAAGCCAATGTTCTACCCAAGAACAAGAATTTGCATCTAGGCCAATTTCTTTCAGTTTGAATACTAACCTATTGTGTGGAACCGTGTCAAACGCCTTGGCAAAATCCAAGTAGATTACATCCACTGCAACACCCTGATCGACACTTCTACTTACTTCTTCGTAGAATGCAATTAAATTAGTTTGACAGGACCTATGTTTCATAAAACCATGCTGATTTTTGCTAATAATACTATTCTTCCCAAGGAATTCTTGAATATTATCCCTAAACAGCCCTTCAAATACTTTCCCAGCAACGGAAGTTAGGCTCACAGGTCTATAATTTCCGGGCACAGAGTTGGAACCCTTTTTGAAAATAGGAACCACATCTGCCTTCCTCCGATCCTCTGGTACAATTCCTGAAAGAAAAGAATCACGAAAGATTAGAAACAGAGGTTCACTTATTTCCTGACACAGCTCCTTAAATACTCGTGGGTGAATACCGTCAGGCCCCGGAGCCTTGTTAACATTAATTTGTCCTGGGCCATCCACTCACAGTTTGACTGAAAATTTTTCTCAGTGGTCCTATGTATATCCATTGCCATAGGTTCCTCCTTAACATATACCGAGGAAAAATAGTTATTTAAAGGTTCTGCTTTTTCCTGGTCCTCCTTAACCAACAGTCCCCTCTCTGTTTTTTTTTTAGAATTTATGTACTTAAATGTACATAAATTACTTTGACATGACCTATGTTTTCATAAAACCATGCTGATTTTTGGTAATAACACTGTTCTTCTCAATGAATTCCTGATTATCCCATAATAACCCTTCAAATACTTTCCCAGCCACAGACGTTAAACTCACAGGTCTATAATTTCCTGGCAAAGAGTTTGAACTCATTTTGAATATAGGAATCTGCCTTCCTTCAGTCCTCTGGTACAATTCCTGAAAGAAAAGAATTCTGGAAGATTAAATAAGGTTCCACACTTAGCTCCTTAAGTACCCGTGGGTGAATACCCTCAGGCCCGGGAGCTTTGTTTGCATTAACTTTCTTTAGTAGCTGCAGAACCTTGACCTGAGTCATCCAATCACATTTTTTTCAGTAATCATTTTCATATCCATTTCCATTGGTTCCTCCTTAATAGATACTGAGGAAAAATAGTTATTTAAAGTTCCTGCATTTTCCTGGTCCTCATTAATACACCCATCTCTATGTTCTGTGTACCTATACTTTAATTTTTGTTAATAGAATTTATGTACTTTTTGGGATTGGTTTTGCTCTCTTTGGCTATCACTTTCTCATTTTCTAGTTTAGCCCATCTAATCACCTTTTTAAATGCATTACTGGCTTCCTTATATCTTATATAGGATGCCTTTAAAATTCTTCTAAATTCTTTTTATTTAAAATGTCTTGGTTTACTTCCCCACTAAGCCACATTGGTGCTTGTACCAGTTGTGACATAAAGTTGTCCTTTAACAGGTTCAAAAACTTGAATCCCCTGTCATAATTACAAGTCCCTCTGTCCCAATTTATGTCTGGATAATTAAAATCATCAATAACTAACGTGTTACCCAGATGTGCAGCTTCCCCAATTTGCTCTAACATTAACAGTAGGTGGTTTATAACATAACATTTGTTGCAGTGGTAATTGATTTCCTTTTTTGCCCCAACCTGATCTACCCATAAAGCTTCCACATTTTCCTCGTCACATTCTACTTGCTTAATATTTGACTTTATTACTAGTTATTACTACAATAATAATAATCATACATACGTAGATATAATAATCCGTACATATAGCTCATAGAACTGGAGTACGCTTCAATCAGGTTCGCGCCTGGCAGTTATTTCTGTCTGTTGCTGAACAGCTGGATTAATATATAAACAGGCTTTAATTTCAGCAACACGGGCAATGTTTCGACCTTATGGTCTTTATAGAGCCATGGCTTTATTTTGTGATATTTTGGAGTCCAGTTCAAGCACCAGAAATACTGGAGTGCTGTTCTGCAAGTTATACATTGATATAAGCTCCAAGCTTCCATAACAAGAGTGACTATGCCTAGAGGAGCAGCATATGTTGTGATCTTCACATCAGCGTAGCTAGGATTCGGGGCCTCGCATTTGTTCGGGATTTGAAACAAGATGATGATAAAAACAATTTAAAAAAATGGGAAGAAAAATTATCCCCCCTGGAAGGTCATTTGTCGCAGTGATCTCATTCTTCTGGTTTAGTCCTCACACCTCTCATCCACCAGAAGTGGGTGCAGACATGGATGCATGTGGGGAGTGTGGGTCGCTAGGCATAATGGACACAGAGGAGCCTGAAGGCTGTGGTCGATTGGCAGGTCAGAGGCTTCTGCAAGAACTCTGGTTCATTAGGTTCATCATTATGTTGCATGTAGAGAAAAGTGGAAATTAAAATTTTGACCTCTTAATCTAACTTAATTGCAGGAAGGTACAGAGCAACTCAATGTGCAGCCATCTTGATCGAGCTCCAGGACACGCCCCCAGGGTGTCTAGTGTAAAAAAAAAATTATAATGTGGGGGGGCAGGTAAATTGAATAGGCCAATTTCAAAGATGTCCCAAAAATAGGACAGACTGACCAAATGTTGAAATTCCAAAAAAATACACACTACGCAAAGGTGGCCTTTTACCTCCCAAATAACCGACTAATCCTTGCATGGGGATATAACTGTACTCACAAGATGTTGCTGAACATATATTGAGGTTATATTTGGCAGTGGCACATACCAGGAGCTGTAAATTCATACCTAAAATAAAAATACTACTGCAAACGACAAAGGCTGGTGGTAAAAGGTGTGCACGTAAACCGTTAAAATACCATGGGGTGGTTACTTTTCAATAATATATTGATGGGATAAATTGAATTTGCTGGTTTCAAATATCTTCTAAATAGGACATGGGGCAGAATGTTGAACTTGTCCAAATTCAAAATTTAAAAGCTAAATTGCATGTGTCCCAAATGTGGCCTACTACCCCTCAAACCCACCACCAAATCCATGCATGGGTGGTAGCATTGTAATCAAGAGATGTTGCTGAATAGATATTGGGGTGGTGTTTGACAGTGACATATAGTAGCTGTTTATTCATACAATGTGTGTGGTACAAAACACAAAAAATACCACAAAAATTGTTAAAGGCTGGTGGTAGCATTTGTGCATGGAAAGAGTTAAAATACTAGAGTGTCTAGTTTTCGAAAATATATGGTTTGAAAGGGAAAAATGAAGTGGTCAGCTTCAAAGATGTCCCAAATAGGACATGGGAGCAGTATGACCATATTTGAAACAAATGGTTTTGAAATAGACATATGCTACATAAACTTATTGCTCTTTAACATGCAAACCCCCCCCCAAAAAAAATATATTGGGTATTTCTGGAAAAATATTAGAATCTACTTAGCTGTTTTTTTATGAGCTTTTGTAGATGAGTAAAGTATTTTTCACGTAAAAGTTGGAAAAATACTTTTTTTCTCAATTGCTCACCATACTTTTCTAGTAAATTATATGTGACGGAACCCTCCATCACCGGGGCCACCGGAGAGGCCTGACTGCCAGCCTCCTCCCTATTGACTATGGGCCCTGGGTTTGTAAAGACTTCTGTGGCTACCCCCCAGTTCCTCCACTACCGACATTTACCCGCCCATCCCTGGAACTGGTTTTGGCCAGCAATAGATAGTAGAGGTTGGGATCCTATTGTATTGTTAATCCCGTTACTGCCCCTGTTGTCTCTGGGAGGCAGATTAAAGGGGCAGTTTGTATCCCAATATCTTCATTATATTTGTGTGTGTTTTGCTGGATATATCCAACACTGTGTGTGAGAAATTAATCGGTCTTTGTTTTGGTTTTACCCTACACCGAGTCTCGGCTAGTGACTGGTGAACTGGGGAAAGTGTGGTGCTAAGGGAACACAAGTGGAGGTAGTCAGTCGGACTAGCCAGCTCCATGACATTGGTGGCAGCGGTGGGATGCTTCTTTGCAAGGGGGACATCTAAACCACCACTGGGATTGATCACCCTGCGTGCAGAGAAGGAGCGATGCCAGTATTCTCAGCTCTGGAAGTGGAGTTCAGATGGCGTATGCAGGAGGCATGGACAAAACTCGGTGGACCTGTATCGGCAGAGAATGAGCTGCTGTGGAGGGATTGTATTAGTCGGCATCTCTGGTTGGAGGCTCTTCAATAGGAACAGGACTACCAGGGTAAGAACCTCCCAACCTTTGAGGAAAGGTTCTGGCTCCAGTGGAAAATGCTGATGCTGTTTTTGGAGAAGCAGCACAAAGAGGAGTGGGTGGCTGAGCTGGAGGTGCTGGTCCAGGCAGAGGTGAGGTTGGACGATGGCTGTCGTGCTCTGTGGTGGTACGCAGCACAGCTGTGTCCAGGTCTGGAGTGCACAGAGCCCACAGAGAGCTATGACTTTGGCAGTCAGGCCTCTCCGGTGGTCCCAGTGATTGAGGGTTCCGTCACAATATGAAAATATATAAAAATAATGGTATCTAAAGAAAGCCCTTCTGGTCCGGAAAAAAACAATACATAACTTATCTGGGTACAGTAAATGAAAGAGGAAAATTACAGCGAAACACAAGAACCGCAGAGATGTTAAAACAGCTATAGTCACAAAGGGTACAAAAAAATAAAATAAGCCATTGTCACAGTGGTTAATATCCACCTACATTTCCATTTTCTCTAGTATTTTCTTAAAAATCCTGTCCCAGGATCATGAAACATTTGCTTATTTGCTTAGATCGGGATATGGATGCCGAGGAGCTCACTTGGCCCAAACACATTTATGGCATATACGGATATATAAGGAGAATATCATTTGCTTGGCTAAAACAGAGTCTGTCTAGGCAGGTGGTGTTGTGTATACAAGAGCAGACCAAACCTAAGACTCCCCATGCCCCTTAGGGAAGTGGCAGAATAGAGGACACCAAGGGACAATGGGATGCTTTCGATTAGATCTGATTGCAAGCCAAGCTACAATCTCTACTTCTAACCTAACTCACTTTTAAGTTCAAAGGGAGGGCAAGTCCATATCAATGCCTATGGTTTTGTTCAAGAAACTCATATAGGTGTGATGGTCATGTGTCCACTCACTTTTGGTCCTATAGTATATATATTATGTAATGCCTCTCATACATACGTTGTGTGATCTTTCCAAGTTAGGTAGCCAAAAACATCAATGTAGTGTGACCAGTTCAAGGTATGCAACTTTGATGTGTGCCAAGCTGTGTATATACTGAAATGAATTGGGCTATACTTGCTGCATATTAGTAAAGAAATAAATTAGGGGCACCTATCCTGCCTTATTGAATTGGTAACTATATTAGCTGGTATGTTTGCTCTTTTATGCAGCCAAGTGCAGGAAGGTATGTTAGTATATATGGAGTGTGGCACTAAGCATAAAAGGGTACATGAGTCTTATGCAGCAATTCATCTTTAAAGATGCTATGTGCCCCAGCCAAGATATATTTTATATCTACTCCAGCTTTCTAAATCATTTTCTGTTGATACATTTTTAAAATAGTTTGCTTTGGACAGTTTTACTTAACTATATGATTGCTATAGCAAAAATGTCCCCTTTACATAATAATGATATTGACATTAAAAGCAAATGGGTAATGCCAGCATTCAGATACAATGGTCAGGAACTTCACGTCTATAGTAGTTGTGAGTGGGCAGCTCCCTTACTCATACATTCTTCTGGATTTCATTTCCCTACTGCCTCCCAGGTCATCTTCTTGATCTAATGAAGGTAAGGTAGTTTAATCAAATTATTATATACAAAACAACAATTTCATGTATAACTGCTGCTATTGCATAATAAAATTGACACTTGTTTTTAAATAAGGCCTTGTGTCAGGCAGCAATGCAACTTTTCCTAATGGTGTGAAGAGTTGTTGACAGTACACTTATTTTGAAACCAAACTTTTGCTTACTTGACAAATATGCCAGTTTTAAGGGAGATTTACACACATACAAAGTCGGAATCTGAAAAAAATATGTAATATGTCCCGTGATTCAGTCTAATTTAAATTAATAAATGTACATACCTCTTAAACTTGTGGCAGAATGGGGAGCTGAGGTGTTAACCCCCTCTCTTTCAGTAATTTGTGTTTTTTAATAGGTTTCCTTTAAAGTCAACCCATGTTGTCCAGTCTTATGTTTCACTATGGCTGTTTGCCAAGTTAACATTGCTTGGGAACCCCTTCATACAAATAAACTGCAAGCACTGTAACTGGAATTCATTTTAATCCAACCACACCTCAATTGAAAAAAAGAAACACTGTATGAACTAATCTGCTACTCACCAGAAAGATCCTAATATAAGAAAAAAGTATACTAAAATAGTTGCACATAGAAAATATGGTGTGATTGGCACATAATACAATGATCATTTAAGATCAATTTAATCATCCAGGCATAGTTTACATGTCAAGGCAAAAAAGCAGTATTTTAGGAGAAACCTTGATTACAAATTATTAGAGCTACAGATTTTTTATTCTAACATAAGTCAGTATTCTATAATGCTACCAGCTCCATTATTCTCTTCCATTATTTCTGGTAATTGTGTTTAATTTTGAGTGGTAATGGTGATCGTCACTTTTTAAATGAAGGTCAGCAGGGCATCTTGTCCAACTACAAAAGAGTTCTGAATCCTTTAACCAGGTACTGTGCTGTTACAGAAGGGAATCATCTGTGCAACCACCTTCCAAGCCATAACGGAATTCTTGTAGGTTGGAAACTCCATAGAAGTGGATAAAAGCTGCTGCCACAACCAGTACATGGAATATTTGATGAGACTGGAACTGAAAAAAATAAGAAATGTGATAATAAAGTTTAACCCTTATATAACCAAATATCTATGTTTTGTCCCTTTACACGGGCAGTCATGTCCATTATTTTCAGAATCAATTTCTGTCAATATTCCAGTCTCCCTGGGAACCAAGAAGTGTTTCAGGAACAAATTATTTGCCTGGAGGCAGTCTCTAAAAAACTTGTCTGTCTAAAATGTTGGCTGAATGGTTCTTATAACTTGTGTCTTGCTGAGAAATTAACCCAGCACTACAGGGTTTTGGTCTTTATTAGAATATATATCTGTTACATATGTTAGGTTGCCATTGAGTACAAATAGGATAGGCATAGAACCCCTGCAGTGTGTGGCATTTGAATAAAAATTCTATCATTGTTCCTTGAAATATTAAATACGTAAAATATCATGCAATTAGGGAACACATAAAATGGACGCAAAGCAACATGTTTCATAATTGCATTTTCATTTCATTTGTTCAACACTTCAGAGTTAGTGTTTGGTTTTATATGTCCTACCAAAACTGCGTACATGGGATGTAGCCAACAATTCATACAATCTTGACCAATAACTTAGCATTTAGTGTAGCTGGATAATACAGAAAAACACCTGGAATATACATACGTTTATAACTTTTTCCCTGTGTTTTCGAAGTCCTAAATTATTTTAAAAAAACCTCTCTCCCCTTATTCTCAGACTGGTCTACTGAACAAACAGTGATTAGAATGGAATGGTCTGCAGCCCTGTTTCTGACTGGTAATCAGCAAAAGGGAATTCATAAGAGATCTCTAGACAGGTACACATGACAATCACTGAAGATTCTTGTCATTGCTATCAATGCATTTAAAACATTGTTAGTGTAGACATCCTGCTGTCAATGCAAAAAACATTGGATGCACTATTGTGTCCTAGCAGTCATCATGACTACAATTTGTTTGGATGTAATAGTACACTCATAGGGGCATTAAGTAGCAGATTACAATGCTTATAAATTCTAGCTTGGTAAAACCATTGAACTTTTAGACTACTTCTAAAAAAAAAAAAAAAGTCTACATAGTAGTGTGACTGGTCACATGATGTAATTTGTGATGCCATGTCTGATGTGACACAAGGAGAGTTGGAAGTTTGGTTTAGTGCAGGCCAGGATTACTAGTTCACCTTCACCACAATATACACTATGTGACCAAAAGTATGTGGACACCCAACCATCACACCTAAACTATATGGACAAAGTTAGTGGTGTCATAGGGCCAAGCTAACAGGCTGTTATTTGCGTGTTAAGTTTAGGGTCATGGAGCACTTTAAATCCAGTTTGTAATACCGTGACCCGGTAATATTTTATAATGTGCTTTATTTTATAACTGGCCCAGAGACTGAATGTGGCTGCAGCTCCAGCCTTCAAAGGAACAATCCTGTAATCTGACTGGAGGTCTTAATCAGCCAGCACAGCCCTGTCTGCCCAGACGACACCCACACTACAGGGGGGATAACACAGGTGTGGGAAACCCATGGTATCACTTAATCCTCTCACCTGATACATTTCCTGTGTACTGATGGGATTTGTGATGGGATGTGGCTGATGGGATTGGGTTGGGTTTTGTGCTCATTGAATCAAGGATAGATATAAGTTTGGTGTGTTTTGCAATAAAGAGAGTTCTTATTTTACTACGAATGGTGGTCTGACTGATCCGTGGATAGCAGGAGCTATCCATATGTGGGACTGACTGGTGATTCCTTAGCCCTCAAACAGGGGTACCAAGCCTTGGGTATGGTGACCCTCTGTAACATGCCTGGCAGCGGTGGGACGAATCCCATGATTTGGGTTAAGTTCAAACCATCAGCCGGGACCCTGACCGCAGATATATGGAGCGGATCTACAACAGCCTAAGACGGGAGACGCTGAAAGATCTACTTAAAAGCTCAGGGTCTGTCAACCAGTGGAAAGACTAAGGCTACCCCTGAGAGCAGAGCTGAGAGAAATGGATCAGTCTCAAGATGTCCAGGAAGAGAGCCTTGGACTGAGCACTCTGCAGGAAAATATCCAGTGGCATCTGTCTCTGTACCCCGGAAGATCAACGCTGGAGCAAGTGAACAGAACTCGTGGAAAGAGCTTCTGTCAGGAGGGAAAAGGCTACGAGCCATGGAGTATGTTTGTGACGGGACGCCATGTACCCCAGTCAGTTGTTAATTTCTTCCTCCCGGAACCGCAAGGGTTAACCGATTCCAGCACCAGACGATACTGCGAGGAAGGGATCATGAACCAGCTTCTATAATTGTCCTGTAATTGTCCTGAAAAGGACAAGGAGTGATATAGTGAGCCCCTGAAGCATTAGACCAGACTAACGTCCAGGTGAATAACAACAGTTTATTGGGAAACACACAGCCTTATATACACCACTGTAACAATTAAAGGGACATAATCACATTAGCATATCAATGCCCTGTCCAGGCAGCCTGGCGCCATACTTAGGCCACCAAGCTAAGCAATGTCCATATAACCCCATAAAGTGCGCATAAGGCACTGTTATTTTTTAAGGTGCATTACTGGAATCTCATGTACTGAGAATGCAGAGATACGATCCTGGGGTACCGAGGGATAGCTCGGGGTCCCTAGAATATTTTGTCTAAAAAGGGATACGATCCGCTGTGGGGACCCCGAACAGTAACAGTTTAAAGTTTCAAGCCGCCTGACACCCGCTCTCCTGGAAGTCACAGAAGTTTATATTGATCCTAAAATTTTTAGCCCAATCCCAATTGAGAGGGCCCACAGATCACCAAAACCTCTCTAAAACGGACATTAGCAGAGATGTCACTGTATGCTTTAACAGCTTGCGGATAAAAGATATGCAGAAATACATACTATAAGAAATGAGCAAGAATCCAAATATGAAATTTTTATCTTGTCAACCAGGGTGTATAGGAAGAAATTTGCAGACATTACTTTGTGTCATTTTACTACTAAAATTCTGAGCACCTATAGGGGAAAAAAATAATATTTTTTGAGCAAGTGTGTTTAAGGCAATTTTTGAGTATCTGTAAATGAATGAGTATATGAGTGTGTGTGGGGGAGGGGTGGCATGGCATAGGGAACCTGTAATCACACTCCTATCATTCCCAGGTTCTAGCATGTGCTGGCTGCCTGGGCATGATAGGAGTATATATATATATAGTTATTGATTATACAGTTATTGTCCAATTTTGGTGCGTTAACCACAAATTAAGACACCTAAATTGCACAGAAAGATCAATTCAAATTCAATAACTATATATATATATATATATAATATAATATCCAACATTGTTAGATATTATATATGATTTGCTGTTACAGCTACTTGGCACCGGGCAGAACAAGTGGTGTTTGGAGTGCAACTGTTAATTTTGGACTTTTCTAGGAGGCAAGAAATCTGCAGGATCCGGTCCGGGATTTCTATGAGGCCGGCATCAGGCACAGGTGCTGGACATTAAAAACCCCTGGAGCCTGATACTCAGGGAGACTGTTGGGGGAAGAGATACGGTCCAATGTAAGCTGGAAGCAATACTGGCTAATACAGAGCGGGACAGGCAAACATTATTGATGCAGCTTGCTGATATCCAGGCTGAGAGAGACAAAATGGCAGAGAGACAAAATGGCAGAGAGTCTGGAGACCGCCCAGACTTCGAATGTAAAGCTTCAACAAGTTGGGCTTGAACTGGATAAAGACAATAAATCCCTCAGGCATCAACTGGAAATATCAACTTTAGAGCTGAGAGAGGTGAAAGCAACCCTTGAGGAACAAAGGGTTACTACAGTAGAAAAACACAGACTACTACAACTCCAGTTAGATGAACTGGATATACAGCTAGCTGAAGAAAGGGAGGCCAAGCTAGCTCTACAGAAACAGATTAAGGTCCAAGAGGAAATGGACACAGTATCTTAAACGTTACAAATTGTACAAGCAGCAAGTGAGCAGATACTGTACAAAAGAAGCTGTCTGGAGGAAAAGACTGTGATGAAGAATGGCATGGAAAATAACCGTTATGGCCTAAGTGACGGAGGGACTATGCATGGTGCTGGAAGTACGGGCCAACTAGTAGAGAAACATGGCAGTAAGCTGCTCCAGGGAGCAGGTGGTCCCAGGTCCGGTAGAAACCCTACTTCAAAGGTGGGACCTTCTACAGGTGACAGTAAGGTACACCGTTTACATGCATCTAGGGTAAATGGCCATAAACATGGGCTTGGCATTAAATTGAGTGATGGTGAACAAGCTACGGGGAAACAGCTTGAAGATGGTGTGCGCTTGGCTGTATTGTGTAGACCACACAGGGTAGACTTTCTTAATGGTCAAGCTACAATGGTCTTCATTTGTACAAAGAGACGTGGCTGTGCAAAGTGTTACCTATTCACTGATCATTGCAGAAACCCAGAAGGGCAGACGGATACAAGGAGAAAGTATCCACATTTATGGTGTGTGGAAAGGAAAGCCCCCTGATGCCAACCTAAGAGGGACGTCATCAGCAGAGCTGCTTAGTCCCATGGTCGCTCAGCCCCATGGTTCTGAGCTGGTGGGGAGGATATGTGACAGTGTGAACCCCAGGGAGATGTTTAGCATGGCATCTGGGTACAGCTGCTATGCAGATTATACATATGGGTCCCTGGGGTGGAGCAATTGGAGAGCAGGGTGGGCCAATGCTCCATTTCTGTGGAAAATCCATGCTGGCTTTTCCAGGAGGCAAGAAATCTGCAGGATCAGGTCCGGGATTTCTATGAGGCCGGCATCAGGCATCTATCGCGCAGACCTTCCCCGGCTGTCAGTGAGGAGAGTTCCACTCACCGGTGCGGTGGAAGTTGCCTACGCGAATCGCATAGATGTCTCCACGTTGCCCCGACTACACACCGGGGAATCAGAAGCGCCCGGTAAGTTTTTTTTTTTTGGGGGGGGGGGGGTGTTACATGGTGGGCATAAGGCATTTTTTTTGGTCCAATTTTTGTGTGTTAACCACACTTATGAAAAAATAATTAACATTAGAATTATCATTTTAGGGGTATTACACACAGTACATATATATATATAATTATATATATATATATATATATATATATATATATATATACACGGTACTGTGCAAGTTTTAGGCGGAGTTATAGAAAAAGACATATTAGTAGTTTATTTTTATCATTTAACAAAATGCAAAGTGAGTGAACAAAAATCTAAAATCAAAATAATATTTGGTGTGACCACCCTTTAGCTTCAAAACAGCATAACTTATGTAATTGGAATTTCTCATGCTACCCCAAGCCTCAAGTATTAAGCCAGTATCACAACCTCATGCTGACGGGTCCCATTAAAGACAAACTCTTACCCGAGTTTTGTCTAAAAGCTGTCTTGTACAGCGGGCAATTACTTTCAAGGGATCCATGTACAAAGTGAATACAGAGGCAAAAAGTGGTCATTGTTGACCTTATTTGCATGCTCCTACCCAGAATCCCTTGTGGTTGTGGTAGCACCATGAGATTTCTGAGGGAAAAACAAGCCTTCATATATATATATATATATATATATGGAGCATATCTGCTTTACTTTGTGAATTTGTGAAAAATCCAGTCCTTACCCAGTCGTTAACTTCAAAACAGCATAACTTATGTAATTGCTACTCCAACCCTCAGGTATTAAGCCAGTATCACAACCTCATGCTGACGAGTCCCATTAAGGATGAAAAAATCCAGTCCTTACCCAGATGTCAAACTTGCCAGGGAAGAATCGCTCAGGAATCCGTGCTGCGTATAGCCCTGCTCCAGTTATATACATTATGGCCATAAGGAAGAACCAGCCCATCTGACCCACAGTGGTTGCCTTTACAAAGCCTTCTGCAATAGTAAAATGAAGTGTAGGGACAATGCCACTCAAGCCAAGCCCCAGAAACACACCTGAAATTGTAACACATTGGTTTATCACTCAAACAAATAGTGCATTATGCATATAAAAAAGAAAAACAAAGTTGATGCAGCAGATAAAAGCCTATCACAATTAAAACCTCAACAGGTGTTTTAGAAACACAGAATTTGCTAGCCAAGAAGAAACATTAGGCCTGATATGCCTTATACCCCTCAGATATCCCATAGTACCCTCATAAATTCACAGAATCGTTCGCAGCACACTGACACAATACTTTTATTAATAAATACAGGATTAATCTTTGCTGCCCCCAGAATTTAGATTCCCCTTAGTTTGCCCCCCTTCACCTAACTGCACCTTACGTTAACTTTATTACATTAATTAAATTAACCCTCAGTCCTCCAGCAGACCACAACTGCCCCTAAATTAACCCTGAAGACCCCATTAACCATAACTGCCCCTAAATTAACCCAAACACCCATTAACGTAACAGCCCCTAAATTAACCCTCAACACCCCATCAACCGTAACTGCCCCTAAATTAACCGTAACACCCCATTAACCATAACTGCCCCTATATACCCCATTAACCATAACTGCCCCTAAGTTAACCCTAACCCTAACAACCCATCAACCAAACTGCCCCTAAATTAACCCTAAACACCCCATCAACCATAACTGCCCCTAAATTAAACACCCCATCAACCATAACTGCCATACAGCCCTACTGTAAAGTAAAATATAAATGTCACTAATTACCTGCACGGGTCGGCCTGTGCTTAGGTGTTGCAAAGCGATCCCACTGTGCTACAACAATAGCAGAAATGCCAAGAACACATACTATGGATAGATAAATGAGACGTGGTTGCGGGGAGCAGTAAAAGGAATAATAGAGCCAAGGCACAAAGCTTCCCATGATCAGAAGAGCAATTCCAGAGTAATCCAACCTGGAAGATAAAGAATGTTATGTTATACCTGCTGGCTGACAACACTTAAAAATGCACCAAAAATGCTTCCGCTGCAGCGGAAGTTGTCTACGCGAATCGCGTAGAGTTCTACACGCTGCCCGGACTAAGCACCGGGGACTCAGATGGATCCTCCTGTGTTATGCCCCCCCAACTTACCGGTGCTTCTGAGTCCCTAGTGCTAACTCCGGACAGCGTGTAGAGCTCTATGTGAATCGTAGGAGGGAGATAGGTTGGTTCTTTGAACATACAAAAAAATAAAATGTACATAAAAAATTAAATGTAAATTTTTCATTTATTTATAAAATAATTTAATACAAAGGAAAACAGGGTTTTAAAAAAGAGCACAGAATAGAAAAAAAAATGCATTTCTGCTGTTTTATTGTCCCAGCCTGACCCCCCGCCGGGCAGTTAATGCACCATTGTGAGCCCAAGGCTTGCCACACTTGCCCTCCCCACATATGCCTTATACCCCCAGATATGCAACTGTGCCCCCTGATATACCTTATAAGTCAATATGCCTTATACCCCTAAATATGACACGCCTTATATACCTTATAAGCTTTATACCCCTGATATGCCTTATACCCCCCATATGTCACAGTGCCCTCTGACATGCCTTATACCCCAGATATTCCACTCTGCCCCCCCAATGTGCCTTATACCCCTTATATGCCACTGTGCCGCTGGTAATTGGAAGTTGTTAGGTATTATTCTAGCTCTCCAAGAATGGCATCATCTGTTGGAGGGGGACAGAAATTTTTAATACTGTATCTGCTCGATTATAAGATGAGGTCTTTTCAGAGCAAAAGACCCCTTGTCTTATAATCGGGGTCGTCTCATAATCATACCTCAAATAGGTCTATGAGACTAAGATCCTGATCCCCGTAGTGCTGCAGGTGACAGGGATGTTCCTGTCTTTTGCACCCCTATCTATCGCGCAGACCTTCCCTGGCTGTCAGTGAGGAGAGTTCCACTCACCGGTGCGGTGGAAGTTGCCTACGCGAATCGCATAGATGTCTCCACGTTGCCCCGACTACACACCGGGGAATCAGAAGCGCCGGTAAGTTTTTTTTTTTGGGGGTCGGGGGGGTGTTTTACATGGTGGGCATAAGGCATTTCTGTAGGCAGAGTGCTCTATGAAATGCCTTTTAACCACCTTAATGCCACTCTGCCTCAAGAAATGCCTTTTAACCCTCTATACGCCACTCTGCCTTCTGAAAAGCCTTATACCTTCCTATATGCCACTCTGCCCCACAATATTCCTTTTAACCCCCTAAATGCCAGAGTGGCATATAGGGGTATAAGGCATTTCTGGAGGCAGAGTGGCATATAGAGGGTTAAAAGGCATATCAAGGGGCACAGTGGCATTTGGGGGTATACGGCATTTCTAGGGCAGAGTGGCAAGCCTGGGGGCAAATGTGCATAACTATAACTTCCAGGCAGACCACCAGCAGCAGAGCCCCGTACAAAATGGGAATTAACCCGTAAAATGCCACGGCACTGAAGGGGTTAACGCTGCACTGTCGCTCTCATGGAGCGATCAGGCAGCAGGGTGATGTTTTGTCAGGTACCCACACTTGTGTGGGGACCCAATCAACACTCAACCCCCTTCCCTGAAGCTGCCTGTGGCAGCTAAAAGCGCGATTGCAGGTCTTCCCGCAATCGTGGTTTCAGCCTACAGAATAACTCCGTGTGAGTGATCTCAGGCTCGGAGTGGCTGTGGCAGCAGCAGCAGCAGCGCCCCCACTTGGCGTCGTGGGGTCGTTTTTTGGGGATTTAACAGGCTGACAAACACCTAGGTGCCAGGGCAAAATGCTCAGTCGCCATGGCGATCTGGCGCCTGGGATTTGTCGAGCCCTGATCTAAGAATCTGTTCTAACACTTGATTAGTCCTTTCAGTAATGCCATTGGTTTGTGGGTGATACGCAGATGAAAATGCCAAGGATATACCTAAAGCTTTGCAAAAAGTTCTCCAAAAAGTAGCGGTAAACTGTACTACTTCCATGTAGTCGGACTATTTCACGTACAAAAATAGGAACCAGCTATTAAATTAGTAACTAGCTCTCCTCTTGTATAACAGATACAACAGTTAAAAGTTCAAATTAGATTGAACCCAATCAATATCATCTGCTGAAACAATTGGATCCTAATTGGAAGCGGAAATCTTCCCAATACAAATTTAATTTAAACGAGAAGAAACAAGAAAGAAAGAGAATTATGGGTCCTAAAAAAGAAAAGGAGAAAGAGAAATCAAATCAGGAAAAAAAAACAAGAAAAAATTAAACCGATAAATGATTTCTATTCTCCTAAAACACACATTCAAGATAGTACTCCAATTAATAGAAGATTAACACTAGAAGGTCGCAGAGATTCAATCCAATTGGGGAAAGACCCTCCTCAAGATAATGAGGAGGAGTCACTCCCTGAATTAATCAATAGTTTGTATAAAAAAATCAAATCAGACATTGAAGAAAACAGTTCCCAGATAAAAGAAGATGTTGCTAGAATATATGCACTGTTAAAGTCTCAGGAAGATACAATTCAAAAAATAAAAGAAGATCAAAATTCTTTACAAGCAGAAACTACCCAATTAAATATGAAGATTAAATCACTGGAAACTAAAATAAGTGATCAAGAAGACAAATACCGTAGAAACAACATAAGAATAAGAGGAATACCAGAAATAATCTCGCAAGATGAATTAGAATCGTATCTAATGGAATTAATACAAGAAGTAACACCTAACCAAACATTTAAATATATACCTCTGGAATTATACTACAGAACCAATAAACCAACTCAAATAAAACAAGACCTTCCAAGAGATGTATTGGTGAGATTTACAAGTCTACATGTAAAAGAAAAATTCAATAGAGGACTACGCGACAATCCAACGTTATCTGCTAAATTTAAAAACCTAAAGTTTTACCCCGATATATCATCGACAATTCGCAAGGAAAGGAAACAATATGAAGAATTGACAACTATTTTAAGACAGAAAAAAATAGAATATAGATGGGGCTTCCCCACCAGTATTAAAATAGTATACGACGGTATATCAGTGAATGTTAAGAGTATAGAATCTGGAAGAGAAAAATTTAAACAATGGGGTCTTTTGTAAATTATGTAATTATGCAAAAAAGCATGGTCGCTAAGTATATATGTAATTTATTTTATATAAAGTGTTAAATTCCCCTTGATTGATACAATAAAGGGAAAGGGGATTGATGTTTTTTTTTTTTTTTTTTTTTTTTTTTTTTTAGTAATTTTTCACAAAATTTTAGTGAATATATAACACTACACAAAATAATACACATCATACACATAATATATCACTAAGAATAAACATGTATATTTAATTTTATTATTTATATATAAACTAACACGATTTTTTAGAATTATATTAAATCACATTACACAT
>VKOC01048616.1:0-10939 GCA_009364415.1 Spea multiplicata | reverse complement strand
CCGGCTACCTTCACTCAAGGGAAGGTCTGTTAAAGACCTTCGATACCGCTCCCTTGCGAGCCTGCTCCTCCAGCGGCGGACATTACTGTCCGTCTCTGGAGGGGTGCCGGGTGCCGCAAGTTGGGGCCACGCGGCGGCGCCCCCTGGAGTGTGGCGCCCTGTGCGGTCGCACAGGTCGCACACCCCAAAGGCCGGCCCTGTGTATATAATGCTAATATAATGTGTGTTGTGTCACTCATTTTAGTATATATATTATGAGGTGCCATGTGTATTCTTTTAAAGGGTATTTTTTATAAACCTGATTTCTCGGTAGGAAAATTATCTTGTTTATACCCCCTTTTTCCCCTTATAATTTCTAGTTTACTTTTGATTTAAATTGGTGATTTCTGCAGTGCTCGTGTTTAGCTGTAATTTTCTTCTCTCTGATTACAGCACAAGTTATATATTAGGTTTTTCTTTAGATACCATGGTTTTGATCATATCATCTATTTTGACATATTTTTATAAAATAGGGTAAAACATTGAAAAAACACTTTTTCTTACTTTTATTTGAAACATCTTTTGCTCATCTACAAAAGCTGATGAAAAAAATGCTAAATAGATCCAACCATTTGTCCTGAGTTTAGAAACACCAAATGTTTTCGTGTTGTTTTGAATTTTTTTTTTGCAAGTTATAGGACAACAAGTTACAAGCAGGATGGCGCTATTTCAAAACCATTTTTTCAAAACTGGTCATTCTGTCCCCATGTTTGGGACACTTTTGAAGCCAGGAGTATTTTTTTTCCCACACATTTTTTTGGTATGAATTTACAGCTCCTGGTATATGTCACTTTGAAACAACACCCCGATATATGTTCATCAACATCTCTTGACTACAGTGATACCACCCATGCATTGTTTTCCTGGTTGTTTAGGGGTCAATGGGCCATATTTGGGAGGTGGGCATTTTTCAATGTTGAACTTTTGGTGGTCCTGTGCCCATGCCTTATCTGTGAAGCCAGACAAATTAAATTTACCCATCAAACTATATTTTTGAAAAGTAGACACCCCAGGGTATTTCAAATGCTGGTATTTTAACTCGTTTCATGCCAGGATTTTTGGGAAGATACAGCTCCAGTTTTAGGACTTCCTCATAAAAATTACATAGTTATTAGTGAGCTGGGCTGCACTGACCTACAGTCAACCTGTAGAGGAGCTCAAAGTTCTCAGGAGCATCTGGAGAGACCCTCTCAGAACTCTTATTTTTAAAGGGAGCCACCATCTTGTTAGAGGCAGCATGTCTCTATCAGGTGCCCTTGACTTTTTTTATATCGCTGAATGCCTCTATATAGCCACTTCAGCAACGCTGGCTAAGCTTATGAGGCGATTGTTGATTGCCTCATAAGTAGTTTCTTTAGCCGTCGGGTGCAGGCAAAATTGACCTTTCCTTATGGTGAATACGACCGCTCCCAGGAGTGATTGTAGGGGGACCCTGTATTTTTCTTGGTGTTGCTGGATTTCTCGATGTCTAGGCATTGCAGCAACACCAGCTGAGCAAAGAAAGCAAGTGTTGATTGCTTTCTACGCTCATCTAATCCATTTTATTTACATTTTGGTTGCTTTGTTTTTATAGTTAAAAATAACTGGATTTTTTGCATTAATTTTGTACATTGTTCTTAAACATTCTTTTTTTCCAATACACCTTTTTTGCATTTGATAATTATCCTCAATATATATATATATATATAATATATATATATATACAGTATATATTCCATGTATAAAGTGGATATAGTGGCAAAAGGTGATCATTGTTGACCTTACTTGCATGTGCCTACCCAGAATCCCATGCTTTCATGTTGTTTACCCCAAAATCTGACCCTGCCATCTGAATGTCACAGCTGGAATGAGGACTTGTCCAATTTTGGTGAGCCTGTGCGAATTGCAGCCTCAGCTTCCTGTTCTTAGTTGACAGGAGTGGCACCCGATGTGGTCTTCTGCTGCTGTAGCCCATCTGCTTCAAGAGTCGCCGTGTTGTACATTCAGAGATGGTATTCTGCATACCTTGGTTGTAACAAGTGGTTATTTGAGTTACTGTTGTCTTTCTGTCTTCACTAACCAGTCTGTACATTATCCTCTGACCTCTGACATCAGGAAGGACTTTCTGTCCAAACAACTGCCGCTCACTGGATATTTTCTCTTTTTCGGATCATTCTATGTAAACCCTAGAGATGGTGCGTGAAAATCCCAGTAGATCAGCAGTTTCTGAAATACTCTGACCAACCCGTCTGGCACCAACAACAATGCCACGTCCAAAGTCACTTAAATTCCCATTTGTTCCCCATTCTAATGCTCGGTTTGAACTTCGGCAAGTTGTCTTGACCACGTCTACATGCCTAAATGCATTGAGTTGTTACCATGTTATTGGCTGGTTAGCTATTTGTGTTAACAAGCAATTGAACAGGTGTGCCTAATAAAGTGGCTAATAAAATTTCACTAGCGCCACACAAGTTAGTTCTACCTCGGACAGCAAATGCTTGAGCTGATGTCAGATCACAGGGACCCACGCCACAGGCACTTAAATTGCCCTGACCTGAAATTATCAAAAGGGGCTGGCACCTAGTACTTTCTTTTCTGTTTTCTGTTTTTCATTACTGTTTCATACTCCATAAAGGACATTTTATGACTTACTTCTATGCTTACTACTTGTGCTTTTTTTAAGAATTACCAATATGTAACTACTACTCATCACTGAGGTTTCTTAACTAGCCTTAAACATATAATGATTGCACTATGTATAAATCAATGCCTTTCCAATGCTCAGTAAAGTACTGTTTTCAACAATGCTTAATTTTAGGGCTTTTCTATTTAAAAAAAAAAACTCTTACTGCTTTGTGATGGCATAAATAGTTCCTGTATCGTAATGGCATGCAAATGAGTTAGAAGCATCTTAGTATAGGCCAACATAAAAGATCTGTCTCTGTAAATCAATAAAAGTGTGACATTTGGCAAAGGTAGAGACGGGTAACAGTTTACAATAAATGATGAGAAAGGACTAAAGTTTGGCAGAGAATCATACAACACTAGTAACTCCTTAAAATCTGGATATCTGTAAGGATGAAACCAACAGAAATCGGGGCGCATGTGTATATAGGAGAAAAGAATATATATATATATAATAGTGTGATACCGTAGATAAAAAATTAAATGTGTAAAATGCACTCACAAACAGTGTCAGTACAAGAGGCTCTTCTGATGTAAAAGCTGTTCTTTATTCTTAAAAGATCTATAAACATAAAGCTGAGAAGACAACCATATGGTGCAGTAACTTCCTATATCATATGTGCGCAAGTTAAAAATGCACTTACAGGATGGTTGAGTTCAAATAAATGAAATATTTAAACTTAAAAGTCCGATGCAGTTGATCCGGAAAATGCAGATCGTTTTCTTCTGTATCTCAAACGCGTTTCGCGCTCTCTGGGCTTCCTCAGGAGAATAAAACGAAATTGGTGTAATCCGCAATAGTAGTCAACAATCGTAACGTGTAGGAAATGATTGTGAAGATCCGCTTTAAATACCGTCCGAAATAATCTCAGTGCCGATGCATGTTGGGAAAAAACGTCAGTCCTCACAAGAAAATTCAAATGCGCCACAGCTACAAAGACTGGTATCTGTAAGGATGGCCAAAGTGTTTTGTGATACTAGGGAATAGCACAGTAGAACTATGATTAGAGCCAACAAGGAGCAGTTGAAAGAAATATGTTTAACATTATTAGTATAATAATATTAACTGTTAAGAGCCATAATTAATTGCCTAAATTAGTAATCTGCAAAATTGAACAATCCTATTAAATACTTAATCTGCAAGATTGAACAATCCCATGAAGTACTTCAGCTGTTTGTGCTTTTTGTTTAAGATAGTTTGCTTAGATATAGTTTATGTATTCTCTAAAATGATTCTACCTATTATTTTTACCTAGGTAATTAATCACGGGTAAACATTTCACGATTGAAAGTGAAAAGTGTGGTTTTCCATTGGGAATTATTGCCACATACATATGGTCATATAATCAGTCATGCATGCACCAACACGTAAACGACAGTTTTGAATACTCTTAAATACAAAGAGCAGAAAATGTGATTTTTGCTGAAATACGTAAGGTGAGAACTTTATAGTATTAAGGAAAAGCCATACACATTTTCAAGAGACACTAAACCCCCTTTTTAGCAGAATTTGTGATAATACTGTTTATTCACGACATGATAAGACAAACATAATTCAAATTACAATTCATTATCAATATAGTTACAACATTTTTCACACTTCCAAAAATCTCATTGAATAATATGATTATTTTTTAAATGTAATAAATTCTGTCTTCTGAATAATGCTGCACAACAACTTTTCACATATTCACCGCCTGTCAAGGAACAAACTGCATTCTTGTTGAAAGCTATATTTATTTCTTTTGTGTATAGCTTAATTATTTGGGTATGTTGGATTATTTTAGCAGTTTATATAATGTTCACATTTTTAAAAATAGACTATATTTAAACAGATGCACAGAATGTGACATTTCCTCAGAACAGTCTTTGAAAAGGTAAATAAGGGTAAATATGAAACTGAACAATAGTGGAAAAGCAGAGAATCTAGTTGCAGTAGGATTGACATTTATCACAGCTGTACTCTCTATGGTAATCCTACTAATTAACTATTTTTAATTGCACTTTCACAAACCTGGAAAAAGTTCAGCTAATATGCCAAAATGCATTTCATTCAACTCCTTCATGGGTGGATATGCTTTGATATCATTTGAGATTCCATACAGAGTTTTTCTAAACAACCTTAAATCGTAGGTTGTCACACGAGACTTCTTTTATTTCTTGTTCCTTCAAACAGCATGTAGGTCCTGCGAAAGCGGGTACCACTGTGCAAACACATGTTACATATAATCACGGAATGTCAGAATGTCAAGTCAGCTCACAATAAAACAGTTTGAAGACATTTGTGTAATAACTGCATGGTGCTTTGTCCTTAGCAAACAATTTACATAACAGTAAAGTAAAATGTTACTAGTAATTGCACATGAAGCTGATATAGCTAAAGTTCACATAACTGTAGACTGTTTACAAGTGACTAATTTTGGGTTGTATAAGGTTTTTGCTCCATATTATTCCTTATTGTACATTTCAAAAATAAGAACTGTATCTTAGAATTTTTAAATTTCTTCTAACAATTTTTCTTCTAGGAACAGACGTGGCTTTTTTATTAGTTTTCTTCCCCGCAGGTCATTATAGGATATATTATTTAAATAAATCTCCACACATGTAACCCTTACTGGGTAGTTAAGGAAATCAATGAATCTGCATTAAAGGGGGAAAACTGGTGTTAGTGTGTGCTAGGCAATTTCACAATCTATGGCTTATCCTAATGCTCAAGGAGAGTAAAAGTGTAAGTCAGCTTAAAACACATCCTCCACTTCAACCTTTTGATCGTTCTCTGCATCCTTATGGACGTGGGTATGGACATTCCTTATGTGGCAATTCTGGTTCTGAATGTTCATGGCTCAATGATCTGGCTTAGCTTGTACTGCACCACTGAGCACTTCAATTATCTTTGCTTGACAAGAAGAAAGACCTGTGAATGTACACTCATTCATGTACAAAGAAATCTTTAGAAAACTCAACAGCCATCTTTACATCTGCCAGTGTCTGCCTGACTAGGCCCAGTACCCTAGTACCACTGCTACTGCTGCATGTCTTAACTCTGGGGGAACCTTTTTTAATTTCTATAATGGAAAGTGAGTCTAGAAGGTGTTAGGGGCCTCCTCCTTTGGGAACGCCCCCACGAATATAGTTCCAAATAAAAAAAAAGACCCCAAATCTGAGCTAAACAGCTGAGAAACGAAATTCGGTGCCTGAAAACTAACGCGGCAAAAAAATTAAACCAAAATTTTGACCGAAGTGATTTTGCTCGCTGTGCCATATCTAATAATAAATACATGATTAATGTAAACCTATACATTTAATACCCCCCAAAAAACTATTGATGTGGTTTATAGCTCTATGCAGGGGTTTTGCAGATGAAGCCTGCAAGAGGTGAAAGTTTGTGAGGGAGCATTAAATACATACTATCCCAAGTTGTATCCCAAGTTTTTGCACTTTTTTATGTAATACCGTATTTGCTCCATTATAAGACGACCCTGATTATAAGACAACCCCCAAAATCTAAAACTATTATTTAGGGAAAAAAAAAACAAAAGCCTGAATATACGACGACCCTAAGGAAAAAGGTTCTTTACTAGTAAATATTAATTTCATGTTAACTATTTTCATATTAATAAAAGCATGATTGAGAAAAATATTATTTTGATTTCCTTTTTTATTTTGCCACTCTGACCCCCCAGTTATGCACTTCTGACCCCCGGCTTGCACTCTGCCCCAGAAATGCATTCTATACCCATGAATGGGCATTATAACCCCTATTGCGCTCTGGACTATAGGGAGTTAAAAAGGCATATCAGTGGGGCTGGAGGGCCTCATAGGGCGCCGTCTTAAATGCATTTCTGGAGTATAGATAAGCATATACTGTTTATTATATATATTATAATAATATTATAATAATATATATCTATACCTCCAGAAATGCATATATATATAAAACTGCTAACAGCAATCACACTCCTATCAAGCCAAGGCAGCCAGTACATGCTGGAACCTGGGGATGATGGGAGTGTGAGTACAGCCTCCCTATGCCACCCCCGTTACACATCCATGCTATCACACACAAACACACATTCACAAACATTTAAATACTCATTCATTCCATTAATCACACATACTTCACACATACTTACCCAAAAACCCTCCCCCACCCCCTTACCTGAACTGCAGATCTCTCACTCGCAGACTTCTACAGGGGCCCGGCTGTGCGAGCAACTTCTCTGGCCCCGCCCCCAGAGGAAGGAGGGGGGAGGCAGTGTTATGTGAGGAAGCTGCTAGCTTCCTGTTCTCCGGCTGCTAGAAGAGACGCTGCTCGCGACCAAAGCCCGGTACGCAGCCTGGCCCCAGCAGACATTTTTGAGGTCTGATTAGAAGACGACCTCGATTATAAGACGAGGGGTATTTTTCAGAGCATTTGCTCTGGAAAAAACCTTGTCTTATAATCGAGCAAATACGGTAAGTATTGCCAAAAAATAAGGGGTTAAAGGAAAGCAAACCCATATTCAAGGGAGGGGGGATTGCCTTGGGATATCATTAAAAATTAAATAATACAAAAGGGGAGTGGCTGGGTTGTGGCATCACAAAATCAATATAAACAGAGGGTGTGTGGCTGGGGTAATACCCATTGTAGTGGGGGGCATCAACAATAGACAAGAGTGTGCTTGGGCATTATATTAACCAATACAAAAGGGTTGGGGCATCAATACACAAGGGAGGGGGTTAGTTGGGACATCGCATAAATCAATGCTGGGGGGAAGACAGTAATCAATACTAAAGGAGGACCTGGCTGGGACATCAATACACAAGGTGACAACAATACAATAGGGGGAGTTAATGATGAAGCAGTGTAGAAAATAATTTTTTTATGCTTCAGTGTGGTACAGCCTGTCCTGGTGTGTGTGTGTGTGTGTGGCAGAGCCTTTCCTGGTATGTGTTTGGATGTGTCAGTATGGCAGAGCCTGTCCTGATGTGTGTGTGTTTGTGTCGGTATGGTAGAGCCTGTCTTGGTGTGTGTATGTGTTTGGGTGTGTCGGTGCAGTAGAGCCTGTCCTGTTGTGTGTGTTTGGGTGTCGGTGTGGTAGAGCCCTGGTCTGGTGTGTGTTTGGGTGTGGTCTTTGTCGACAGAGCCTGTCCTGGTGTGTGCTTGGGTGTCTGTGTGGCAGAGCCTGTCCTGGTGTGTGATTGGGTATGTGTTAGGGACCAGGAACCAGACGGACACAAAACGTAAAATGCAATCACCTTTATTGTAATGACAATAGTGAACAAAGCCAAATCGTGATCCAAAAGCATATACCAAAAGACAAGCCGGGGTCAGGAACCAAGACGGGTACTCAGACAAGCCGGGGTCAGGAATACAGAGATCAGCGAAGTCAGGAACAAGCCAGGAATCAGGAGCCAGGAGGGACGTCAGAGAAAGCCAGGTCATACACAGGAATTCAGGAACACAGCGATAGCACTTGCAGCCAGAAACAACACAAGGGCAAGGAGGAAGTGAGGTTTAGCTGCTTAAATAGCCAAAAGGGGCTGGCTGTTGGCTGGACAATGGGCTGAGTCACAGGAGTGACAGGAGTGTAGCCATGGCAACCCAGCCAAGCTGTATAGCCTCCAGCAATGCAGCAGAAAAGCAGCTAGACCATAACAGTACCTCCTCCTCAACGACCCCGTCCCCGCGGAGCAGGCCCAGGTTCGAGGGGAAAACGCGAGTGAAAGGCACGAAGGAGAGCAGGAGCATGGACATCTGAAGCTGGAACCCAAGATCTCTCCTCGGGACCGTACCCCTTCCAATGGGCCAAATACTGGAGCTTCCCACGGAACCAACGAGAGTCGACTATGGTGCGGAGCTCAAACTCCTCATGGTTGTCTACAGTCACCGAACGGGGGCGAGGAGTGACTGTAGTAAAACGATTACAGACCAGAGGTTTCAACAGTGAGACATGGAACACATTGTGGATGTGCATGTTAGAAGGAAGATCCAGGGCATAGGCCACAGGGTTTACCCGTCGAAGGATACGGAAAGGCCCCACATACTGGGGAGCCAGTTTCTGGGAGGGTACCCGGAGGTGGAGATTTCTGGAGGATAACTAGACCCTCTCCCCGACCTGATAGGAAGGCGCGGGTAGGCGTTTACGATTAGCCTGGAGCTCCTGACACTGTTGTGAGCGTTGAAGTGCCTCCTGAACCTGCACCCATGTGGAACGGATCTGCTGGAGATGATCCTCCAGTGCCGGAATCCCCTGGGAAGTGAAATTATCAGGAATCATGGAGGGCTGATACCCATAATTTACCATGAAAGGGGAGAACCGGGTAGAGGCCGAGACAGCACTATTATGAGCAAATTCCGCCCAGGGTAGCAGATCCGACCAGTTATTTTGGTGGTCCGAGATGTAGCACCGAAGGAATTGCTCCAAGCCCTGATTGGCCCTTTCCGCAGCCCCATTAGATTGTGGGTGGTAGGCCGAGGAGAAGGAGAGTTGGAATACCCAGTTGCGCACAGAAGGCCTTCCAAAATCTCGAGACGAACTGGCTACCCCGGTCAGAAAGTATGACTTTGGGAACCCCATGTAGCCGATAGATCTCCTTGATAAAAACTGTAGCCAACTCCTTAGCGGAAGGGAGCTTTTTGAATGGTATACAGTGTATCATTTTAGAAAACCGGTCAACAACCATGAGGATAACTGTGTTACCATTAGACAGCGGAAGGTCGACTATGAAATCCATGGCAAGGTGAGACCATGGCCTCTCACCAGTAGGTATGGGTTGGAGAAGGCCCACTGGAAGGTGACGGGGTGATTTAGTCTGCGCGCAGACTGGACAGGCTGCTACGAAGGCAACAATATCTTTGTTAATTCCTGGCCACCAGTAGAGACGGGAAACCGACCAGAGAAGTTGGTTCCTCCCGGGATGACCTGCTGATTTAGGATTATGATAGGTGGAAAGTAACTTGGTACGCAGGTTGACAGGTACAAAACATCGCCCTGAGGGGGTTTCAGCAGGTGCATCTACCTGAGCGGCCCGTATTCTGTCCCCGAGGGGAGATGTTATGCTGGTACGTATGGTAGCCAGTACTCGGTCCGGGGGAATAATCGGACTTGGAGGACACTCCTCTTTAGCTTTCGAGAACTGTCTAGAGAGAGCATCGGCCCGGACATTTTTGGTCCCCGGCAGGTACGAGACCACATAATTAAAACGAGATAAAAATAATGCCCAACGGGCCTGCCTCGGAGTTAAGCGTTTAGCCTCGGACAGGTAGGTGAGATTTTTATGATCCGTGAGAATTAAGATTGGTACGGAAGTTCCCTCAAGCAAATGCCTCCATTCTTTGAGAGCCAGTATTATCGCAAGCAACTCACGGTCACCAATTTCATAGTTGCATTCCGCAGCACCTAGCTTCTTGGAGAAGTACCCACATGGGTGCAACTGGCTCTCAGGAGTAGGACGTTGAGACAGGAGGGCGCCTACCCCTGTCTCAGACGCATCGACCTCAAGTACGAATGGAAGTTCGGGTTTCAGGTGTACCAAAACAGGAGCTGCGGCAAAAGCGGCCTTCAATGACTCAAAAGCTTTGATGGCCCCTGGGGACCAAAGAGAGGCATTGCCATCTTTTTTGGTCATGTCCGTAAGAGGCTTAACAATAGAGGAAAAATTCTGAATGAATTTCCTATAATAGTTAGCGAAGCCGAGGAACCGTTGAAGGGAGCGGAGACCTACAGGTCGTGGCCACTCGATAACAGACAAGAGTTTTTCAGGATCCATAGCGAAACCGACCTCTGAAATTACGTACCCCAGAAAGGTGACCTGCTTGCGGTGGAACTCACACTTCTCTAATTTGCAAAAGAGATTATTCTCTCGTAACCTCTGTAGGACTCGGGCTACATCAGTGTGGTGGCTTTCTATGGAGGTGGAATGGATCAAAATATCATCTAGGTATACCACCACACATTGTTGGAGCATGTCCCTTAGGACATCATTTATAAATTCCTGGAAAACAGCAGGGGCATTGCAGAGACCGAAGGGCATAACTAGGTATTCATAATGACCGCTCCTGGTGTTAAACGCGGTTCCATTCGTGGCCCTTGTGTAATGTTAGGGACCAGGAACCAGACGGACACAAAACGTAAAATGCAATCACCTTTATTGTAATGACAATAGTGAACAAAGCCAAATCGTTATCCAAAAGCATATACCAAAAGACAAGCCGGGGTCAGGAACCAAGACGGGTACTCAGACAAGCCGGGGT
>VKOC01048615.1:0-27899 GCA_009364415.1 Spea multiplicata | reverse complement strand
CCGCAGCACCTAGCTTCTTGGAGAAGTACCCACATGGGTGCAACTGGCTCTCAGGAGTAGGACGTTGAGACAGGAGGGCGCCTACCCCTGTCTCAGACGCATCGCCCTCAAGTACGAATGGAAGTTCGGGTTTCGGGTGTACCAAAACAGGAGCTGCGGCAAAAGCGGCCTTCAATGACTCAAAAGCTTTGATGGCCCCTGGGGACCAAAGAGAGGCATTGCCATCTTTTTTGGTCATGTCCGTAAGAGGCTTAACAATAGAGGAAAAATTCTGAATGAATTTCCTATAATAGTTAGCGAAGCCGAGGAACCGTTGAAGGGAGCGGAGACCTACAGGTCGTGGCCACTCGAGAACAGACGAGAGTTTTTCAGGATCCATAGCGAAACCGACCTCTGAAATTACGTACCCCAGAAAGGTGACCTGCTTGCGGTGGAACTCACACTTCTCTAATTTGCAAAAGAGATTATTCTCTCGTAACCTCTGTAGGACTCGGGCTACATCAGCGTGGTGGCTTTCTATGGAGGTGGAATGGATCAAAATATCATCTAGGTATACCACCACACACTGTTGGAGCATGTCCCTTAGGACATCATTTATAAATTCCTGGAAAACAGCAGGGGCATTGCAGAGACCGAAGGGCATAACTAGGTATTCATAATGACCGCTCCTGGTGTTAAACGCGGTTTTCCATTCGTGGCCCTTGTGTAATGTTAGGGACCAGGAACCAGACGGACACAAAACGTAAAATGCAATCACCTTTATTGTAATGACAATAGTGAACAAAGCCAAATCGTGATCCAAAAGCATATACCAAAAGACAAGCCGGGGTCAGGAACCAAGACGGGTACTCAGACAAGCCGGGGTCAGGAATACAGAGATCAGCGAAGTCAGGAACAAGCCAGGAATCAGGAGCCAGGAGGGACGTCAGAGAAAGCCAGGTCATACACAGGAATTCAGGAACACAGCGATAGCACTTGCAGCCAGAAACACACAAGGGCAAGGAGGAAGTGAAGTTCAGCTGCTTAAATAGCCAAAAGGGGCTGGCTGTGGGCTGGACAATGGGCTGAGTCACAGGAGTGACAGGAGTGTAGCCATGGCAACCCAGCCAGGCTGTATAGCCTCCAGCAATGCAGCAGAAAAGCAGCTAGACCATAACAGTACCTCCTCCTCAACGACCCCCTCCCCGCGGAGCAGGGCCGGGTTTCAGGGGAAAACGCGAGTGAAAGCCACGAAGGAGAGCGGGAGCATGGACATCTGAGGCTGGAACCCAAGATCTCTCCTCGGGACCGTACCCCTTCCAATGGACCAAATACCGGAGCTTCCTACGGAACCAACGAGAGTCGACTATGGAGCGGAGCTCGAACTCCTCATGGTTGTCTACAGTCACCGAACGGGGGCGAGGAGTGACTGTAGTAAAACGATTACAGATCAGAGGTTTCAACAGAGAGACATGGAACACATTGTGGATGTGCATGTTAGAAGGAAGATCCAGGGCATAGGCCACAGGGTTTACCCGTCGAAGGATACGGAAAGGCCCCACATACCGGGGAGCCAGTTTCTGGGAGGGTACCCGGAGGTGGAGATTTCTGGAGGATAACCAGACCCTCTCCCCGACCTGATAGGAAGGCGCGGGTAGGAGTTTACGATTAGCCTGGAGCTCCTGACACTGTTGTGAGCGTTGAAGTGCCTCCTGAACCTGCACCCATGTGGAACGGATCTGCTGGAGATGATCCTCCAGTGCCGGAATCCCCTGGGAAGTGAAATTATCAGGAATCATGGAGGGCTGATACCCATAATTTACCATGAAAGGGGAGAACCGGGTAGAGGCCGAGACAGCACTATTATGAGCAAATTCCGCCCAGGGTAGCAGATCCGACCAGTTATTTTGGTGGTCCGAGATATAGCACCGCAGGAATTGCTCCAAGCCCTGATTGGCCCTTGTGTAATGTTAGGGACCAGGAACCAGACGGACACAAAACGTAAAATGCAATCACCTTTATTGTAATGACAATAGTGAACAAAGCCAAATCGTGATCCAAAAGCATATACCAAAAGACAAGCCGGGGTCAGGAACCAAGACGGGTACTCAGACAAGCCGGGGTCAGGAATACAGAGATCAGCGAAGTCAGGAACAAGCCAGGAATCAGGAGCCAGGAGGGACGTCAGAGAAAGCCAGGTCATACACAGGAATTCAGGAACACAGCGATAGCACTTGCAGCCAGAAACAACACAAGGGCAAGGAGGAAGTGATGTTTAGCTGCTTAAATAGCCAAAAGGGGCTGGCTGTGGGCTGGACAATGGGCTGAGTCACAGGAGTGACAAGAGTGTAGCCATGGCAACCCAGCCAGGCTGTATAGCCTCCAGCAATGCAGCAGAAAAGCAGCTAGACCATAACAGCATGTTACTGTGTGATATTACCTGGCTGGGGCTCTGATATATGATAATGCATGCTACTGTGCAATATTACCTGGCTAGGGCTCTGATAAATGATAATGCATGTTGTGACAGAATGACCTGTCATACCGGGCCCCAAGGTACTCAGAGATGACTCTAGCCTGGCTGTCAAATGAAGATAGCACAGGTAGGAACTATATTGTTTAATTCATCCCATCAATAGGTTGGGTTGTCTACCTTGTGACAGGCCTCCCTTTTTCTTGGGATTTTTGTCAAGGATCTTGGCTGTAACCACAGTCTTCTAGGGTAAATGAAGTCCAGGACACCTCCAGCTCAGCTTCAATGTTTATTTTAAAGGAATAAACAGCAGCAGTTATAAGTAGAATAACAGTCTTTGCTTTAGCACTTGCTTAGGACAAAACAAGTCACAAGTTACCATCAATATAGCTTTGCAGAGAGAAACCACCCCTCAGTTCATCAGCTCGCAGGGGATATCCTGTCCTCCGATGACCTTCCGGGTTACGTCAGCGGTGACTTTCAAATGTAAAAGCTTACCGGCTTTCATGCGATGCCGGCTTCTGCTGCCAGGGGGGAGTCCAGGCTGTCCAGACAGCCTGGTCTCCCGTGCAGCGGCAGGGATGTGTCCGTAGGGGACGTCCATAGGGGTTTCTTTGTGGGCGTTTTTTGGACGTCCTGGTACTTTACCACACCTTTTGTCACAACCTGTTTAACAATGTTAATTTATGTTAATGAAGTTCTGTGGATATATTAGTCTATGTTTTACCACAATAAACTGTTCATTCCTGCTATACTCAATTCAAGGTAGTTGTGTCTACTTATTGGGTACACATAGCAGGGTTCCAAGGTGCGCATGCTGGCTGGTGCTGGCAGTGATTTCGGGGACAACAGGAGGATAATGGGTGATCTCTGGGAGTGACTACAGCTCTCTTGGTTAACCCGTTACACATGTTACTGTGCGATATTACCTGGCTAGGGCTCTGATATAGATTCTTATTATTATTTATTTTTTATATAGCGCCATCAAATTCTGTAGCGCTGTACAATGGGTAGACAAGACATAACAAGTAGTATGTAACATAACAAATTGACTAACAGAGGCAACAGGTGAGTAGGGCCCTGCTCAAACGAGCTTACAGTCCAGATAATGCATGTTATCGTGCAGTATTACATGGCTGGGGCTCTGATATATGATAATGCATGTTACTGTGCAATATTACCTGGCTAGGGCTCTGATATATATATATATGACAATGCATATTACTGTGTGATATTACCTGGCTGGGGCTCTGATATATGATAATGCATGTTGCTGAGAAATATTTTCAGCGTAAGTAGCATGTATTAGTACCAGTGGTAAAGCTGATCTACCTTTGCTGTTGTATTAGATTAATTTAATTTAATTTTTATTTTTTTAGTAAATTGGTTTGGTTAAATTTAATGTGTTTTTTAATATGCATGACTGTGCTGACAAAAATGAAGCGTGTTTCAAGTGGCAATGCGAGCGTGACATTGTAAAGTGCAATTGCTTGTATTGGTGAGTTCCGCGAGAACGATTTAAATTCACCCAGCTCATCCTAATATGCTATTTCACAATAAGATGCTTTTCCGTATTGATGGTTTAGAGGGCTTCCCCCTTTAGCAAGGGGCCGGCACTGGAGTTCAGAGTTCCTCGTCGGAAAGAGCTTTCTGCTGACTCTTTAATGAGAACCAGTGTAAATGGGGTCTTTAAGTTCAGATATGAGTGCTCTGGTTGTAGGGGGGCTCACAGCTTTACCAGATGTTTCAAGCGAGGAAAGTCCGTGGCCTCTGGGGGGGGGCACTGTGTCAGTGACAACACCTCCTCCCTCTGGGGCGCACCCCGGGGAAGTTAGGACTGATTTTACCGTAAGCCGTTATGGAAAGGGTGCCGTCGGCGTATTATGACAGGAAGGTTTTTATAAAAGGATTGGGTAGGAAGGCGGGTTGTCCAGGTGGGTAGGATGGCGGGGAATTTTGAGGCCCCTCCTATGGCTAACCTGCGGCTTTCTCCTTTGGGGGTGGTCCGAAAGAAGCAGGCAGGTATGGTTTCGTACATCATTTGTATTAACAATATCCTTATACTAAGGCGTTGTCAGGGACTGGGTCCATACATATGACTGTAATGACCCAGAGCGCCCAATGATGGAATTCAGGAGTTATTGCGCAGTTGCGGAGATGGACAGGGACTGGTGCAGGGCAACTGCACTCTCCAAGGTGTTGAGCACCTAGGGTTGTGCAGCCACATACCAGGGCCCTGACATAGCAGCAGAAGCCGTCCAGAACAAAGTGATATCCTGCAAGTACCCTGGAGCAGGCTTGAGACATAGCTCAACAGAGAAATGAGCAGAATGCTGCAGGCTGGGAGTAGGGAAGCTAAGAAGAGTAATAGCAGAGACATGGCAAGAAAGGGGGACAGACAAAGACACAGGGAGACTGAGCAAGAAACATAGCCAGACAAGACATACATGGTACAGGACACAACAAAGGACAGGGAACAATGCAAGGAACACAAGGGATGGAGTAAGAAGCCGAGATCCTCAGATGCTTCTCTTTTAAGCAAGGAAAGGATATCTTAACTGGGACATGGGGAGAGGAGAGAGGAAAGAGGGCAAATGCACATAAAAGACTGACACACATAAATACAGGACTAGCCTAGGACTATATGATGACAATTGGAGATTTAGTCACATCCTATGTCCATAGAATGCTTAGCGCTAAACCCTGCCTACTGAATCACTAATAAACTGAAACTAAACATTAAATCTAAACACAGAACAGAGAAGGACATACCTTTAGACTGCTGACTGAGACAAATATAACAAACGGGTGGGGCACTCCTTATAAAGGAAACAGAAGCTGAAGCTGAAGCTAAGACCAGGGCTGAAACAAAGTATCAGAAGTAAATAGCAGAGCACAAGGAAATCCAGGAATGGATTGCAGCGAGACAGGGGAGCTGCAGCGAGGTTAATGACAATATTGATAAAGAGTTGTGTTAGGTCTTATATGGATCATTAGACCAGGTGGTCGAGATGGTATGAAGGGCCGGGCCGAATGCCCTTATGGCTAAGGCTGATGTTGAGGTGGTGTTCAGAATATTACCAATTCATCCGATGTGTCATCAATTGTTGGGTTGTTTCTTTGAGGGCAGGTATTTTGTTGATTTGTGTTTACTGATGGGGTGTCCGATTTCTTGTTCTTATTTTGAGAATTTCAGTTCATTTTAAGAATGAGTAATTAAGGAAGAAGCGAGGAGTCAGTCTGTTGTACATTATTTAGACAACTTCCTGTATGTTGATTCTTCAGGTTCCATGGGTGTCGTTATTTGTTAAGCACACTGGAGTGGGTAGCGGATTTGTTTGGGGTGCCTGGGCGGCCCTATAACTTGTTTGAGTTTTTTAGGGGTGGAAATTGACTCAATTGAAAAAAAAGGTGAGTGCAGGGTTCTGCAGGGTAAGCTGATTGCGTTACGGCAGGGTGTAGAGAAGGTGAAGAGTGCTAGGAAGTTTACTTTTGAGGCAGTTGCAGTCGTTGATATGTCTGCTGAATTTTGCTTGTTGTTTAATTCCTATGGAGAGAATATTTAGTAGGAGTTTGTCCAGGGCAATGTCCTCTGTGGGGGGATTTGTTGCGGGATAGGAAGGTCATATTCTTTTCGATTATTATAGTGGTTTAGGCAGTGAATCATTTATTGGCGTCACCAGGTCAGGTGGTTCGGTTGTTACGCAGGTTTGTGCGGCTATGTATGTCACTTAATGTTGTGTTGTGGCAGTTCAAAACAGATATTTTAGGAAAGGGGTGTTCGGTGGTGTTGTATCCATTTTAAGGGGTCAATGATGTGCCGGTACGTTGTGCAGTTGACTTTTTGCGTGGTTGGCCAGAGGTGGAGGGTGCCTTCTTGGTTCATGAGGATGGGTCAGCCTTATCCCGTTTTCACATTCTCAGGGTTTTTTGTAAGGGGTTGCAATGTATTGGGCTGAACTCTCAGCATTTTGGGATCCATTCTTTTCAGATTGTGGAGGCTACAGAGGTTACAAGGTTGGGATTAGATGATGATGATTTTATTAAGAAGATTGGGAGTCGGTTTGCTTTCGCATGTATGTGCTTCCCAGTGTGGTGGTCTGATGAGGTTTTTGTTGGGGGCGGTGAAGGAGGATTTGTTGGTGAGTTTGTTTTATGTTCTTTTCATAGGTTTGGTAGCCTGGATTGTGGGCCATTTGTACGTGTTCTGGGCCAGGAGGAGAGACGCAGTTTGTAATAACTGAGGAACAGATCACGCTGCAGTAGTTTGGATTGAGGGGTTTTAGTTAAAGGGTGGCGTGTTCAGAGGTGTGGGGAATGTTGCAGGCGGGGGGCTGCTGGTTTTTGTTTGATGCGAAGGACAATGAGTTACGTTTGAGCTCACAGAGGTCATTGGTTAGGGGATATTGATAGGTTGCGGGACCTAGTCCTGGGGGTTATGGTCATTTGGTCGGAGATGGTTCCCCGTCTGTGTTGGAGACATGCTCGGGATTATGTGGCCATTTCAAGATGTTGCGGTAAAATGAATAAATTGATGGCCAGTTTTGTTAACAAAGTGCATGGTGTGGTGGTTAGGCCCCGGGAGTTGTTGCTTCCAGATTATTTTAGGGCAGACAGTGTGCATTTGGCCTAATGTGTGTCTTAATTTGCTCAATTTGGGTTTTCAGGATATTGTGGTGCGGGATGTTTTTTTAGAGTGGCGCGGCTCAGATGGCTTGAGGGGTCAAGGTCTGGCCAGTGGCAGGGTTGGATAGGGAAGTTGGGGGAGTATAATGGGGTTTTTGATGGAAGTTACCTAGAGGTTTGTTGGTTGTTACATTAGTGGGGTAGGTTTCCAGCTGGCCCGTGCCTCAGAACCTAGGGGTGTAGGGGGTATCTGGGTATACCCATATTAAGGAGTTTGCAAGGCAAACTTTTGCCATTTTATTATTATATTGTTTGGATAATGTTACTTTATTGTTACGGGTCATTGTCATGTGTTCAATGGTGGGTGGCACAGAGAAGTTCTTGATAAAATTTTGTTTGACAATGACTTTATAAATTATTGATAAAGCTGTAGACATATAAATAATTTTACATCATAATTTGGTGTCTGTTTTTTGAGGGATGGATCAGGATTTTTGGTAAAGCATAGATAGTCCCATGGATCAACTATGTGCCTGTCGTGAGAATCATAGGTTTGTTAGTGTATGAAAATGCCAACTGTTGTTGAGATGACAGTATATTCTCCAATAAATAAAGTTAAATTGAATATTGTAACAACTGAAATATTCCCCAGCTCAGATCAACTGTGTTCTGCAAAGCCATTTTTATTACTTAGTCTGAAATAGTGTCTATAATAAGGCTATAAAATAACTAGTTTCCTTCAGCATCTAGAATGCCACATTCCCTGCTTACTCCTGGAGCCTGCAAAGCCAGCCAAAGTTTGCTCTTATTAGCACAACATCCCGTCCTCGCTAAAAAAAAAAAACCTGGAATTTCCTCTGCTCTGTGGCAAAACATTACACCATCCAAAGCATTAAGAGGATACCAACATTATACAGTATAATTCATAGATTCCTGCAAGAAGATCAAAATGTGCCTTTATACAGGGATAAAAATAATGTATTGGGAAAAAGCAGGTTACACAAGTTGATACTTGGCAAATTCTTAGGTTCTTCTAAATATTGGACACAGGTATCCATACACAGGTGTTAAATAAGATTAATAATAATTCTATAGACATCTAAAAGCTGGTATTTTATGAAAAGGTGGGAACTCTAATGTTTCCATCTTTGGAAAGAGGAATACTTTCTTAATAGTGAGACTGAGACAGGGTATTACCACATACTTGATGGCCTACTTGATAACTATTCATATAATACAATGGATTTCGAACAAAATCTTCTTCACATTCAGTCGCACAATGCGTTCCCTTTTGTGAGAACACTGCCACAACCTGTCTGTACCATTACTTAACTAAAACGGCTAATGTGCCACCTCAAATGAACAGGGCTCACTTGCCCTGCAGAATGTTCCTAGTATTTATTTATTTATTTAAGCGAACAGAACAATCCTATCAATAAAATTAACTTTACTTTTACATAGTTACATAGGCTGAAAAAAGACATGCGTCCATCAAGTTCAGCCTTTCCTATATCTGTTAATTTGTTGCTGTTGATCCAAAAGAAGGCCAAAAAACCCGACTTCGCTCTTTCTAATTTTGCACTAACCAGGGAAAAAAATTCCTTCTTGACCCCAAAATGGCAGTCAGATTTCTCCTTGGATCAATAAGCTGTTTCCCCATAATTAAAGATTATATCCCCGAATATTATGTTTTTCCAAGTATCCATCCAGTTGCCGTTTCAACACCTGTACAGACTCCGATAGGCAGAGAATTCCACATCCTTCTTGTCCTTACTGTAAAAAACTCTTTCCTCTGCCTTTCTAAATCTCCTTTCTTCCAGTCGAAACGCATGACCACGTGTCATAGTCCTGTTTATGAACAGATTTCCACACAATGGTTTGTGTTGGCCCCGAATATATTTATATAATGCTATCATATCCCCTCTGAGGTGCCGTTTTTCGGAACTTTTCTGAAACAGATTTAAATTTGTTAAGCTTTCTTCATAACTATAGTGCTCCATTCCTTTTATTTTAGTTCTACTTGCCCAGGGGGTCTAGAAATCACACCTACACGAGTTACTTTACAATTTGTATTGTAACCCAAACCGACTCTATGTCCTCCTCTCCAACTTGTGTGATGATTGACCAGTGACATATTCATTCCTTTGTCAGACAAAGGACGACCCTGCGTCTGGGTCTGCTTCCTTGTATTTCTTTATTTATGGTTGCGGTGTTTCTTTTAGTATGCTTGTTTCTCGGTTTTGAATTAACTATTTTGTAATTTTACAACAAGCTTCATTTGTGGTGGCGGTTCCAACCACAATTTCAGCCCTTTCAGTACAACGATTGTATGATTTGGTAAACTATTGTATCTAATACATAGATGGAGTTTTTTACCCCCTTGACGACAATTGAAGGCCCAGTCACGCAAAAACAGTCAGTTAATGACAATTCATGTGCCAGGACTGTCATGACTTTTAACAGGTGTAGAACGCTAACTACGAACGCTTTCTTCACCCAAACGGTGTTGCTGTAATGTGGAGGCATTCAGTAACACCGAGATTAGCATCAGGGGGCACCCCTGGGGCGCCGACGTCTGCCATACACTGTTTGTGCTAGTTGTAAAAGAGTTTAGGAGGCGACCAACGATCAAGGTTACCTGTGTACTAGGGCAATTCTAGTCACAGGTCACATCAATCAAGTTGTTATACTGAAAATGTCCAGGCCTGAAATAGTGTACAGTGACACTTGCTGAATTTTCCTGTAACTTTATGACTGAACATCCAAAGAAATGCTACAAGTATCTTGGATTCAAAAAACACTTATTTCTATTCTATGTGATATACAACTATATTTTGTTCTGTAAAGGGAAGTTCCTTGATTATATATATATATATGCACTATATATACAATATATATTTATATGCGATTATATATATATGCGCTTATTTGTAACATTCATATGAATCAGGTAGAAAGATGTTTTGTGCAATGTGGGTTTCAACGGGGTTTACTGTGTGTGAAGGCTGGGACACATGAGTACCTATACATATGTGCATGCTTGGTAAAAGTTTTGCTGAAACATGCAATTAATTTAAGCCCCAGATATCACAAGCAAGTGGCACTGAAAATTCTATACAGTAATATTACTACACAATTTTTTAATAAAGCATTGCTATTGGACAAAATAAGTATTTCCTTTACTTAGATATATGTTCGAAGTTTAATGCTCTCTATAACCGCCTACGTTAATGTATTTACTGTTATACAATACATTAATAAGAAGATGCTACTCTGTTCAAAATACTATTGTTTGGTAATATTTTACAGCTCAGTCTAAACAATAAACAACTGACCCAGATGTTAAAATCTACAACTACACCTGAGCAAGAAGAAGAAGAGGATCCTTTAACATATTATGCTAAACATACTTCACAGATTGAGGTGGGTATTTAATAACGTAATGTTCAAAATATAATATATTATTTACTTAATGCTCCAAAGTATTTAGATCACCCAATCAAAATGTTATTTTCCAATATTTTGTTTGGGTTTGCATTGTCTAGCTCACTGATAACCTAAAAAACAAGAGTTCCGCTGCCTGGTGTCGAGTGAATAAAGATATACTAATTCGGTAAAATGTCTCGTTTTCTTCCAGATTGTACGTTTGGACAGAAGCATGGAGCAAATTGTTTTCCCTGTCCCAAATATATGTGAGTTCTTAACAGAGGAGACAAAGCACCGGGTTTTCACCACCACAGAACAGGATGAACAGGGGAGCAAAGTTAGTGATTTCTTTGACCAGTCATCTTTCCTTCACAATGAGATGGAGTGGCAACGTAAGCTGCGAAGTAAGTAGTAGTGCCAATGCATTTACCTAGTGTTTAATTGTGAATTATGTGTTTCGTATTAGTGTAGTTTACCCCCAGAGTATGATCACCTAAAAAGTTATCTATAAAAATTGTTGTGGTGTCCATTGTGCACATCCTCTGCTACAGTCCTCCACTTCCGCCTAGGCTTCTATGATGGAGCACCAGCGTGACATGACCTTCCGGTGCTCCACCATAGAAGCTCTGGCAGAAGTACAGGCCAGTGGCGGCAGAGATTGTCTGCGAGCGTTGCGCAACGTTCGCCGGCTGCCAGAGAGCGCTGCAGGGGATCTGGGGAGTGTAATATTTAGGGTTCTCAGGGGCTGTCTGGCTTTGGCAACAGGAAGGCAATTGTTTGCAGTCCAAATTAATGAAACAGGAATGGTCCAAGTTGGGCTGATACTCTTCCTGGTATCTAAAATTAACCTATGTTAAAATCCACTTCAGGCACACCATATACTAATCTGATTAGATTAGAATCTGTTTTATTATTAAATAGATGTACATTATGTGCAATCAAAGCTACATGTTATAACTCATAACCATACTTGTATCTATGTTTTTTTTCCATTCTGTCCCTTTAGGCATGCCAATGATATATTGGTTTTCCCGAAGAATGACGCTATGGGGGACCATTTCCTTCAACCTTGCAGTCTTCATTAACTTGATTATAGCATTCTTTTATCCATATGTAGAGGGCACATCTATAGGTAAGATGCCTATACTTAACATAAATATATGTGAATAATTGTTTTTTTGAGTTATTAATGAAAGTTTGTAACCGCGCATCTTTTTCTCTCACCAGGGATTCTGGACTCACCTCTGGTATCACTCCTATTCTGGGCTATGGTCTGCTTCTCTGTCATGTCTCTTTTCACAAAGCGTTATGGCCTCCGTCCTCTTATTGTGGCTCTGATCCTGCGCTCTGTTTATTACCTGGGAATTGGTCCAACACTCTACATACTTGGGGGTCTCAATGTAAGACATTTAAAGTGTCGACAACTGTGCTTTAACTTTTGCTTTTTGTGAAACAAATGCTTCATACAATATTAATGGAAGGATACATGTAGATAATATTTTTTAATGCCAGATGAGTTGTGCCAACCTTCATTGATAAAAGCTACATGAAAGTAGAAGATAATTTCAGCTGTCTAGGGTTCATGCCAGCAGAATTGTGTCCATTCATGTAGTTTTCACCAATGAAAATGTTGGATATTTGTTTTGCTTAAATATCTAAATGTCTCTGTGGCCAAAGATCAGTCAAAACCAAGACTTCTTAAATAGGTTAATTTATTATGCAAAGGATACGTATACATACAGCACCAATTGGTGACAGATGATGGTAACTGGGTAATGGATAATAAAGCATGTATTTCTTACAAAAAAAACCACAATTCTGCTGGCATTAAGTCCTATAGACAGGTACATTAAGGTTCCTAGTATGCATCTGACCTGCTATAGATAAATGTTTGCAATTCAATCAAAGGGTGGAGTTTAACCCTTTAAAACCCTAAACAACTGAGCCTTCATTGCTCAGTTCTGTGCTATTTACAGAGGACACTTGGCTAACGTAGCCCGTATCCTGTATTCCGAATCCTGTTGAAATATTTAAAATATTCAGAAAGGACTATACAAGGAATGATATAATTGTAAAAACTAACCTCACAAACTATGACATTTGAAATCTCTATAAAATTGTATACGCTATGTATTATCCTCATCTCTAACGTACCTTTTTTCCCATTTTTTAATACCAACAGCTGACCAACAAAATAGTTTTTGTAGTGAGTTTTGTTGGCAACCGTGGAACCTTCATTCGTGGATACAAGGCTATGGTGATGGATGTGGAATTTCTCTACCACGTGGGCTACATTTTGACCAGTGTCCTGGGTGTTTTCGTTCATGAGCTTTTCTATAGCATTTTGGTATGTACCATGTCTTTACTCAATACTTTACTTAGAATACAGATGATATAACACAGTGGAAGAATTTAATAAAAGGTTAGAATGGGCATGGAAGCTAGCTTAAATGAAGAAGGGCCATATGGGTATAATTGTTCCCTATCCTATCTATGTGCAACTGTTGTTTCTTGCGTACATGTTTATCCTTTGTTATGTTGTTTACACACGTGTCCATGCCCTAGCTCCATCTGGTAAGAACGGTTAGTCGCCAGTAAGTTGTTTTAGTCCCTTTTATTAGGTGGCTACTACAGAAAAAGTCCACAAAATGAAATATGATAATAAACTATAAGATTGATAATCCTGACTTCTCTATAACCCCACTTGAATCCACAGTGGCAGTGAGATGTAATTGAAGTTTGCATACTACATCTCTGATTTGTCTGTTAACTTGACAAAACATACAGAAAAAAAGCCAAATCTGATGGCTTGTGACCTATGTTTAGTGCACAAACTGGTCATGTTCATGCACATTTTAAAAATGAAAATGTAAGAATTTTGACCCAAATAACATAAAATGCTGCAGTTTTTTTTGTAAGCCAAAGCAAATTACAGACTTCATCTTGAGTGAGTTCAAAGGAGATGAACCATATTTGTAATATTTAGGGACAGCATCAATTAGATTCCTCTCTTTAAATTTGCATTGGCCCTATATCATGCTTTGCTATGTGTAAATGTTTAACAAAGCCAATTTTCAATTTTACAGCTATTTGACCTGATATATCGGGAGGAGACATTGTTCAATGTGATCAAAAGCGTAACACGTAATGGTCGTTCGATCCTCCTGACAGCTCTGCTTGCCCTTATATTAGTCTACCTTTTTTCCATTGTGGGCTTTCTTTTCCTTAAAGATGACTTCATAATGGAGGTTGATCGACTACCCAATGGTGAGTTGGAAAGAGAGAATCTATTACGAGAGTTGTTTACTGAAGTATACGTCATTTTCTTTTCTAATGTGCTGCACACCGTGTATTCCAGTGACCTAACATTTCCAGTTTTGTTAGGAGATTGCATAGCGAGAACACTTATAGTACCATGTTTATATTGTCTCGTGACTATTGTACTTATATGCTATAAACAAATTATTGTACTTTCCCTTTATTATATTATAAAGTACTAAGCACTTTTGTTAATGTTTAATAAAATACATAAATACCTGTGTTAGAATGTAGTATTTTAGGCAGTGAATCTTACTTTGTAGCTGTCGGGAACAGCCTTCCAGAGAATGAAAGACAGGTGGCTATTGTGGCACACACTTTACACAATTTTTGGTGTTGTGTTTAAAAAATAAAGACAGAAATAAAAGACAGAATCAGGTTGGGTTTCAGTTTGAGATTTTTAAAATTTTCCACAGTTACCCAATTTTCTGTTTAAGGCCATTGTCACAAGAAAATCACAAAAATACAAAGTGAATGAAAGCTTTGATAACTTTCATTTAAACATAACTGAAAACAATATGTAAACTCTGAAAGCGAAAATTGTGGAACAGTGAGATTACTTGCCTCCTTATTATCAAACAAAAACTAGAATTATCTTTATAAAACCATTTTAGTTGTATTATAAATGTTATTTATAAATTATAAATTTTGAGAGCCAGAGTCAAAATATTTGCTTATCGGCAAAGCATCTATAAAGCAATTAATACCACTATTCCTTTTTTTCTATACAGTTCCAGAAACAATGACAAAATCCATGGAATCAAAACCTTTTGCAGATTACTGCAGCCGGGACCAAACAGACTGTCCATCTGGTGTCACAGTACTTGATAATTCTGAAGGTAAATATAAAAAATAGGCAAGCAAAATATTTAACCCCTTCAATCGCAGGGGTTTTTGGCACCTCAAGTCCTGTGAATAGTGTACCCATGTAAAATATATATAGTTTTTTTTCCAAGGAGAGATTTCTTTTGATACCATAGTTAGATGATTAGATAAAAATTTGGAATGAGAAATTTAGTAAAAACTAGCAAAAATTAGAAAAAAACACCTGATTTTTTTTAATAAATCTTCCCTCTGAATCCTCACAAAATTAGGTAAAGTGATGGAAAATCCCCTCCATGTTTATCAATTCTAGTGTCCTGATTTCAGAAATACCTAATCTATATAGATTTTCCAGACTTTCCCAGCACTTATAGGGAACATACTATAAGGTGTACATTATTCGTAGAATTTTTACGCTTATAGCTTAACGGGTTTGGGGGTTGTGAACGGGGGCAGGAGGTGTTATAGGGGTACATCTGGGTAGATGTTATTCTAGGGCAATGAGATGTAAGGGTTTTTTTTTCTTTTTTTGTATTTTTTTTATTTTATTTTTTGTAAAAATGGTTAGTGCTCCTCTTAGGGACCTCTTGAACATGTGATTAATGCCAGTGATGTCAAAATGATATCACTTTATAGTTTTTTTTATTTTTATTATTTATTGTATTATTTTAGTGATTTTTTTTTTAAAACACTAACCTTTTTTTTAACCTTCTTTTTCAGCAAGGGAGAAGGGTGTGAAACATGGTTTCTTACTCTCCTCCCTGCGCTCCTTCCTGCACAGATCACATTGATCTCTTTGTAAGTCTGTGGGGACTTAGAGTGTCTGTGCCTCATCGGAGCGACCGCCATCCCTGTCCTCCGAGGACCTTCCGGGTGACGTCAGCAGTGACGCGACCCGAAAGGGAATGCCCGATCTGCGTTTAAAAATGTAACAGTTTTCCGGCTTTCATGCCGGAAGCTGTTACATCAGATCGGGCAGCAGAAATCCTGCGATGCTGGCTTCTGCTGTCAGGGGGGAGTCCAAAGGGGATTCTTGGGATGCGTTTTTTTGGACGTACCGGTACGTCCATAGGGGACTGAAGGGTTAAATATATATGATGTTTTCATTTGCTATTTCTCTTCAGTTATATTAATCCCTCTTACTTCTGATTTTTTTTTAGATGATGAAGATGCAACAGAAAGAGCATGTGATACATTGCTCATGTGCATTGTCACAGTACTGAACCACGGGTTGAGGAACGGAGGTGGTGTGGGAGACATCTTGAGAAAACCTTCCAAAGATGTAAGACCCTTCGTAATTTGTTTAATATATAAAAAGTGGATCCAATAGATAAACGCTGGCTACATAATGCTTAATGCTTCATATTGTGCTTGGGAATTATAAAAATCAGTAGATAAAATAATGTACGCTCATGAAATACATCTATAAAAGGTTCTGCATCTAACCAACAGGAATCCCTTTTTCCTGGTCGTGTGGTATATGATCTGCTTTTCTTCTTCATTGTCATCATCATTGTCCTGAACTTGATTTTTGGAGTCATCATTGACACATTTGCAGATTTGAGGAGTGAAAAACAAAAGAAAGAAGAGGTTCTAAAAACAACATGCTTTATCTGCGGTAAGAAAATATTTAGTATGTCTGCCTCATAATAAACATGGTTATGATAGCAACTCCTCCCAATTTCAGTTTACACAAGTTATTCTTAACTTCTCATTAAGAAACTGAGCACACCATTATTTTTATTTGTGGTCAGGTTTACAGAGTTGGTTACAATGTAAGTAAGAGAACGACTAGGAACAATAGGAGTATCAGACAGTGTGATAAATTTAAGAAAGCGATGAACCTGCCTGTTTGGAGGCAAAAGTGATAACACATTTTTGGGGAAGACAGAAAAGGGGTCAAGAGAGGGAACACATAACTACAACATGTATGAAATTAAATGACAAGCTGTGGATTAAAACTTGAACTTTAAATTGAGTGAAAGTAAGCGAAACTAACTACTACTATGTGAGTGTACTATGGAAGAATTGAATTGAACTATTCCTTAGGCACTTGGAATCTAGGGTAAATTAATTAACCCCTCCGTGACATTGGCTGATTTTATGTTTTGTACCCTTCGTGACAATGGCTTTAATGGTTTTAACATTTCTGTGGTCCTTGTGTTTAGCTGTATATATATATTGGGTTTTTTCAGGACAAGAAGGACTTTCATTAGTTGTTATTTTGTCGTTTATCACCTCCTGAGCGCTTTTAAACAGGCACATACGATATATGGCAGACATTGACGTCTAGGGGAGGGGCCATGCGGGGCCCTTGCTGCTGATCTTGGTGTTGCTTAATGCTTAACATCAAGGAATTACAGCAACACCACCTGGGTGAAGAAATTGATCTTTCTTCACCCGTTTAAAGTCATTAGTGCCTGGCACGTCAATTGTCGTCAGGGGTTTAAATGAATCCTCCCAGGGAATTAAAATCTAATGCATGACATGTGGGTTGAGGGCTGGGAATGAATCTCTCAGCCTCTTCCGAAAGTGGTATGCCAAGTCCTTCAGCCTCCTATGATAGAGGTAAGAAGGTGTGCTAAAGCCTTTGGCTTCTTGCCAGAGAGTTAAGGAGGTGTGTGCTCACCCTTTGGCCTCTACCAAAAAGGTATCGAGGTGTGCTAAATCCTTCGCCCTCCAGCAAAAGAGGTAAGAAGAAGTGAGTACCGGGGGCTTCAATAACAGAAATATAAGTTGTGATGAAAAGTTTGCATACCCTTGAAAAATTGTTAATATATATTTACCATTTTTAATGAAAACATGAACGAGCAGGCAAAACACATGTCTTTTATTTCTTATGGGATTCATATTCAACTGTAGGTTATAACAGAATGGCAGAACGATAAAACAGACCCCTGTTCAAAAGTCTGCATACCTTTAGTTCTTAATACTGTGTATTGCCCCCTTTAGCATCAATGGCAAAATGCCTCTAGATCATGCAATGTTTTTGGTCCTCTTGCATGAACTGCATGTTTGAGATCTCCCCAGAGTGGCTCGATGATATTAAGATCAGGGGACGGTGATAGCCAGAACCTTCACCTTTCTCTGCTGTAACCGCTGGAGGGTCAAATTGGCCTTGTGCTTACAGCCATTGTCGTGATGGAACGTCCAAGAGCGTCCCATGTACAGCTTTCATGTGGAAGAATGCAAATTGCCTGCCAGTACTTTCTGATACATGATGCGTTCACCTTGCCATCAATTTTCACAAGATTCTCTGTGCCTTTAAAGCTCACCCCCTCCCTAAAACTTCAGTGAGCCACCACAATGTTTCACAGTACGCATGGTATTCTTTTCGCAATAGGCCTTGTTGACCGCTCTCCAAACACAGTGCTTATGGTTGTGACCATAAAGCTCTATTTTGGTCTCATCACTCCAAAGTAAAGTGTGCCAGAAGCTGTGAGTTGTGTCAAGGTGGTGTTAGGCATATTTTAAACTGGCTTTTTTTTGTGGCATTGGCGCAGTAAAGGCTTCTTTCTAGCAACTCAACCATGTCTTTTTCCAGAGCAGCTTGTATTTCTCCTGAGGTTACCTGTGGGTTTTTCTTTGTACCCCAAATAATTCTTCTGGTAGTTGTGTCTGAAATCTTTCTTGGTCTACCTGACCTTGGCTTGGTATCAAGAGATCCCTAAATTTTTAACTTCTTAATAAGTGATTAAACAGTACTGACTGGAATGTTTATTTTCCATCTTTTTAAAGTTCCATTACCTTGTTACCCAGGTCTTTTGATGGTTCTTTTCTGCTCTCCATAGCTGAGTATCTAGCCTGCTCAGGGCATGAACATTAGAGCTAACAAACTCATTGACTATTTATACACAGACAATAATTGCAATTTAAAATGCCACAGGTGTGGGAAATTAACCTAAAATTGCCATTTTTCCTGTGTGTTTCACCTTGTGTCTGTAACAAGGCCAAACATTCAAGGGTATGTAAACTTTTATCACAGATATTTGAGTGATATCTGTTATCATGATTTAAAAAGTAGCCAAACAATAAATGGCTTCATATGATCACTAGCCTCAAATAAAAGAAAATGTTTTTGCATGATTAGTCACATTATCAAAATCAACACCAACATTTCACAATTTCTGCCAGGATGTGCAAACTTGAGCTCAACTCTCTCTTTCTATATATATCCTTTTAAACTTGATTATTTGATCATTTAATTGGGGAGACATTTTGGACCCTTTTCCACACATCCTAAAGAGGGTCCAAATTTAAATTTGTGTTTTGATGTGTATTTATGGAAGATGTGGTACAGATATAACTAAAAAATAAGCAAGAAAAAATAATTAAATTAGACTTAGAACAGATAAGATGCCATTTTTGTACGCAAGGCTTCTAGCAATGGGAAAGGCTTCCCCTGGAGGTAGGGAAAGGTGATTAGCTGATTAGTAACCCCATGCATGCAAAAGTGGTTTCTGCAATCACTGAAAAACAGGGGTTAGTGTGTGGTCATTTATGGGACTCCATTTGGCTAACCACCTACTTCATAAGCAGATCATACATGTGAATGAAGGCATTGCTTTCATTTGTTTCAGCAGGGACATTCTATCATATATTTTCAAAGATCAACTAATCAAACTAATTTTTTTTACAAATGGTGCTCAAACCTGTAAAATGTAAGTGCTCCTAATGCATTCTTGTCCTCTCCTTCTTTTGTCCTCTCCTGCATACTCCCTGTGCCTCACTGCTTTCAGGGAACCTCTTCTTTCAAAATACAATAAATAAAATGTAACTAGAAAATTATGATTGTTACTTTACTGCAAAAGGGGTGGGGAAGAGTGCACCACTGTATTAAGATGCACCACAGTGTAACAGCACACGCAGTGGCATGCTCTGGTCTAGGTCAACAGATCAGCAGGTCTGCAGCCCCTAGACAACTTCACTATCTCTAAAAGACCTGTGCAGCAGTAACATGGGAGGAGGATATGGTATGATCTTTTCACTGCAAGTTACAAAGGGCTTTCATGAGGTTTTACCTTTTTTACGCTGTGTTAGGACTACACAATTCTTGGTTGTTGCACAGGTGAAAGGCTTTTGATAATGGAATGAAACATATTTGGAATAAATAAGAACAAATCTCTGCACTCACTTGTCTCAATATTTATTCAGGAACAGGTGGATACAGGTCGAATAAAGCTTACCACTTTTCCCACTTATGCTAGCGCTTACCCGCTTATAAGACGGTGCTAGTATACGTGCAAAACTGTTTGGTGTCCCGACCAAGGCTGCATTCGTATTTATTAATTTGTGTTATGAATATAAACCACTTGAACTGTATTTTTTGATATTGCCTTGCGTAATTGAGATTCAATAGTGACTAGGGTACCATTTTATTAAAAATCAAGTTTGAACAAAAACGAATGCACAAGTCTAGGAAATATATATTTTACATTTCTGTTTAAAATGTTTTTACATACAATGTGTACACACTCTTACTAAAGAAGTAGATATACCATGATTTTAATGTAGTGTTCCTTTTAGGTCTCGAGAGGGATAAATTTGACAACAAAACAGTGTCATTTGAAGAACATATTAAAGAAGAACACAATATCTGGAATTACCTTTACTTTATTGTGCTAGTTAGAGTGAAGAACAAGACCGATTATACTGGGCCTGAAAGTTATGTGGCACAAATGATAAAGGTAAATACAACTTCCCAATATCATATGCTCTTTAAGTCCTACAAGATTAACGTAGACTTGAGTGGTTTACGAAGCCAAGCTAAACAGTGAATACCCAATTTTTATTAAAAAATCCAGATCATGTGTTTCTTTCAACACAGTGCATGTATAGTAAAATATATGGATGAGCTTTATGATGCTGACTACGTATGATGTCTTTAACAGAGCTGTAACTTGGACTGGTTCCCAAGAATGAGGGCTATGTCACTGGTCAGTAACGAGAGTGATGGGGAGCAGAACGAGATCCGTAGTCTTCAGGACAAACTGAACTCAACCATGCGTCTAGTAACACATTTAACAACACAGCTCAACGAACTAAAGGAACAGGTACAAGTTATAGCTAAATATATACTTAATTATGTCATACTCTGACTATAGAAGTTTCTTACAGGAAGTTGTCATATTCTAAAAATATTCCTGATACCTTTTTTTCACCAATTTATAGCATAGTATTCATATTTATTTTTGCTGTTATGCTATATGTAGCAGCTACCATCTTGCTGGTTCTTCACCTTAAGATGTTTGTGTTAATAGTTTTATAGAGAAACTGTATAGCTGTAAATAAATTTTACTATAGGGCTAAAGGCTGCTAAAAATGCAGTTAGAGTCCAGGATATGTGTTACAACTTCCTGTATAGACTGATACCAATGTCATCTCTGCTAAGGGATTAAGGGTAATGAAGCAAAATGTGCATTGGCTTTGCTTTGCATGTCTGAGCTGGAAAATGGACATCTGAAGTACATACGAATGGCACAATGACAAATGATAGTTGGGTTTCAGTTCAGGATTTTTATGTCAGATATGATGGTTTCCTCCTTTTTGTTTTATCAATGCAAGACATAAAGAAACAATAAGTGATGTGCAAAATAAATACAATAAATAATATAATAATATCAGTACAAGATGCCTCAGAAAGAAGGGACTGTGTGGAGCCATGGCTACATATATACACAGGCAGAGTTAAGCGTTGTATGACCAACAGGAGTTATACTGTGAGTATTTACAAGGAATGAGAGAGATATTTTAGAAATGAGAAACAAAAGGAAAAGAAGACTTAAAAGATCAAAAAAGTTCACTGTAACAATAAGCGATTCAAACTCACTTATAGCTCTATTCATGTGTAACATATGAGCTACATATAAGGTAAGTTTTATTGGTCATGTGGTTCTGCATTATATTGATTTAAGATTTGTGTATGTTTATGCCTAATGCCCATTAGTTCCCACAGCATACATAAACAATAATAAGTTGAGCTTTTCGCCCATTAAAACAGACTATCATAGGGTAATTTTCACTCATACATAACATTCCTTCTGCATTATTCAGGAAATATCATTACATAATGTAATGCGACAGTCTGTATTGGCAACCGGGATGTGTGTGGTAAAGGACAGATACAGGAATACCATGCAGACCTGTGTCTTGAGGTTTGTAAATCTGGGGAGCACTTGGATTAATGAAGCCAAGTAATGACTGAATTTGTCACAATCCTTAAACATACAGCATTTAAAGCTGTAATTTCAACATACTACTGAATTAGGTACATGTACAAAATAAGATATGGTGCTAAAAAACTGCAAATATGCTACTAATAAAAAAATCAGCTAATTTGAAAAAACTGATTTTTTTCTATTTTTCATAGAGGCACATTTTTACTTGTTTAGTAATTTCCGTAAGCATGATAGAGGGAACCTACACAGTCTGTACAGCAGTTTTTTTTTATTTTTTACACATTGAACTTGTATTAACCATTGATATAACACCTTTTTTTGCATTACATTATACTGTTTTTGTATAATACTGAATTACACTTCTGTTATGGTTTTCCTTAATGGTTCATTCAATTATAGAAGGAGTTGATAGACCAAAGCTGATGTGTCTAAACTACATATGTACTAGCCGCAGGCAGTTATGATATTCAGTGTATTTGTGCACATGATTTGACCCCATACTGTTTTTCTTTTTGTCACCATAGGTATAAATAATATAGTTTACTCTGATTTGGTGGTCTGACAACAATAAACTCTCTGTAGCATGATTTTTTTTTATAAATCTGTTTTTTTTCGTGATGAATAACAGTCAAAATAAAACGATAATAACATCTTATTAGTGTTATCACGAGTAGTAAGTGGTGCCATAGTTAGCTTAATTACTATAGATATGGAGCTACATTGCCAACCATTTTGGAGGAGACAGAAACTACTGACTGCTGTCTGCTGCTGACTGCTGTGAATGTATAGAGTGTTGTAAGGCTTCTAAGGTTGCCAGCTATGCCTCATTGGTCTAATAGTTGAAAAGTAATTTTACCAATGCACTTCTTTTATTTGCAAAGTGCAAAGCAAGTTACCAATTTCTCAGCCACAAGTTAAATTTAGTGTACGTCTTCTTTTGCAGATGACTGAGCAGCGAAAGAGACGCCAGCGCTTGGGATTTGTAGACGTACAAACGAATGCTGCACACGCCACGGCTAGTGGTCAAAAAGAAAATTGATGCAGACTCTGATAATGGGAAATGCACTGTTGGATGCTGTGTACCTATATATATATATATATATATATATATATATATAATATATATGAATATACTGTGCTATTTGATGAATATGGCTGTCAACTAGCAGAAAGTTTGATCTTATGTTTCTACATGCATGTTTTTAGATAAACGGTTCACAGTGTCATCACTGTATATTTTATAGCGAAAACTAAAGTTCAATTTTAGGCTAAAAATATGGTAGGAATTTTGTATTTTGTTTTAAACGTTTTGTATTTTGATTACCAAAAGACGAGTGTACACTACAAAATATGAATATTCAGCTTTAAACATTAAACAATTTTGAATATGTATTAACTTATGTACATTGTACACATCTCATTAATTGTGTAAAGTTTCTATAAGAACATACACAATATTATGTTCCAATCTGCATGTATTTTACTGTCCCATGAAGACCGAGACTGCTTTGCCAAACATAGGCAAGCTTACTAGACTTGTTCACAGTGAGCAAAATTGATTGGGACAATTTTTTTTCATTTTTTTTGCTATATTTGTTTTCAGCCAACAGAATCAATTTCCTGCCTTGCTCAACTGCCCTAAAATATAATACAAGTTTAACCTCTGTGGTTACGTTAGGATTATTTAATATTTTAGAGCAGCTGATTGAGGCAACATTTGTTTTCTATTCAAACCACTATTTGTTAATTTGAGGGAATCATGTGCTGCCCCAACTGCATTAGCACAGACTAAAATTTCTTTCTAGTCGCTTGAAGCCCTGAGATTTTTACTTAATGTATGAAAGATTTACATTACTGAGAGAGTGGTAGAAATGTAGAACATCCTTCCAGCAGAAGCAGCTTGAGGTCTACAGAACTCCCAAGATGTTTACTTTTATTTTCCTAGTCTTTGCAATTGTCTATTATAATTTGGTATTTTGGTGGTGATTTTTGAAGATATTATTAAAAGTTTAGTTTCAGAGTGATCTGAGGTAGGAATCTTTTCAAAGTAGATATCCCTATATGGCAAAAGTTAACTATACTTTTTTGTTGCTGTATGTAACCTCTTGCATCCTGGCTCTGATTGTTTCCTGGTAGGGTTGCTATTTGATAATACTTAATAAGCAGCACCTGTTTGAACATTTTCTACGAACATTGCCAAAATGCCAATCCCAGCTTGTTCAAGCCTGTCTGATTCCTACAAATGTAATATCTTGTAATTAACTGTACCAGAAATATGTGAAAGGGACTTGGAGAGAAGACTTTTTGCTTTTACAGGTAAACTAATGAAAACAAAAAAATGAGATTTCCCATTTGTTTTGTTGGGGTCCTTTCTCGTTTCCAGTGATTCATACAATATAACAAATTAAGCAACATTTGTGAATTAAAATGTGTGCATCTGAATGCACAAGTCTAATTACCTCATTTTCTACAAACATTAATGGTCTTGTTTATACTGGATGTACTCCCCAGTTTTTTGATGAACTTTAAAGAAAGAAACAAAGAATCTGGAAGATTTATGTAAAGAATATTTGTTTTAGTTCTAATATTTCTAAAGACTCTTTAGTACATACAGCAGAAAATTGAGCAAAATTGTTTTTTTTTGGCCATAAAACAAAAAATACTAAAATTTTCTCATGGTCACAAAAGTAAAATCTCACTGAAGGCGTAAACAGCAGTACCATGTTATTGAGCTATACTCTTTTTGATTTACAACATAATAAAAGAAAAACGTGGAAAATATTAGGTCAATGTAATATTCTTCTACATTATGAAGAACCATCACACCTAAAAGAGATTGGGCATTCCTTACCAAAACCAAGGACATTGATATGGTATTGTCCCTCCCCCTGTTGTGTCTGTAACTGCCTCAACTCTTTTGGAAAGTCGTTACACATCTGTGAGGTCAAGCACTAATGTTTGACAAGAAGGCCTGGCTCCCTATCAGCAATCCAATGCATCACAAAAGTGTTCAAACTGTGGCAAAGGTCAGGGCTCTGCGCAGGCTACTCCAAGTTTTTTCACACCAAACTCTTCAAACACATGCTTGTTTTGTGTGCAGGGGCACAGTTATACTTAAAAAAAGCAAAGGGCTTTTCCCAAACTGGTACTACAAAGTTGGAAGCATACAGTTGAAAATGTCTCTAAAGTGTAGCATTAACATTACATCATAACTGGTACTAAGGAGCATAGCCCAAACCCTGGAAACAAGCTCCAGATCACTGTCCCTCCTCCACTTAAGTTTACAGAAGGTACTATGCATTCTGTTAGGTGGTGTCATCCTGGCATCTGCCAAAGCAAGATTCGTCCATCAGACTTCCAGAGAACATGTTTCCATTGCTCCAGAGTCCAGCTGCCATGTGCTTAATACCAGTCCAGCTGACACTTGGCATAGTGCATTATGATCTTCAGCTTATGTCCACATACCTTTGGTCATGTAGTGTACACAAGTCATGTAAAATATATATAATATATTTATGTATGTATGGGTATCATGGCAGAACCATATATTAAATTATTACCTTGAGCTTGGAAAAAATACATAAAGGCACCATTATGTATAGATTATGTCAATATTGTGTTGTAGATGAACTAAGAAAATGTACAACTTACCCCCTCCCCCCAAGGGTTCCTCTTTGAATTAACAACTCAAGTAAACAGATACTGCAAAAGTGCAAAAAAATGATTATAGGAAAATTAAGGGAGAAGAGAATTGAGCAAATACGAGAATCTAAAGACTGTATCCAATACACTTCACACAAAAAGACAGCTCTACCAGATGGTGGTGTTTTGCAAATGTGTGTAGACTGCTGCAAATTGCCACCTTACAGATCTCACCTAAGAAGGCCAAATAAACGTCTGCCCATGTTGAATGGGCCTTGCGTTCAGGAGGTGGAATTCTAAATACCAAACTCAAAATGCTCTGTATGTTTGTGACTTCCCTGAGAACAGGTGAGAGCAGAGGAATGGGAGGAAAAATGTAATTATAGTATGGTAGATTGAAAAAAGACCAATCCATCAAGCTCACCCTAGTTCTAAAGTTGATCCAAAAGAATGTAAAAAAACCCTACTTGGGGCAATTACCAATTATGCCACAACAGGGAAATATTTCTGCTCGATTCCATAGTGGTAATCAGATTACTCTCTGGATCAACTTGCTAATACGACAGTCCTTTTAACAGTTGTAGCCCTTCATGTTATGCTTAAACAGAAAAGCATCCAGACCTTTCTTAAAAATATCCACAGAGTTAGATAATACAACATTCTTAGGCAGAGCTCCATGTTTTTATTGTTCTTACTGTGAAGAACCCTTTCCTATGCTAATGCATAAAGCTAGGTAAACTTCCACAGTGTTAAGGAGTGTATGGCAGTAAGACAATCTACAAGATTTAGAGAGAAGATCTGAGATTCTGGTGGCCATGAGGTCGATGTCTGGGACAGTTGATTAGCTTCTTCAACAGAAGATTCAGCAGTCAAAGGGTGTCCATCAGGATCTCAAACCTTGTATATCAATCAGCAAATTCCGCAATCAAAGGGTGTCCGTAAGGATCTCAGACCTAGCATATTCACCACAGTAGGTGCAATAAAGTGCTGGATCAGTGCCAAATATATAAAACAATATAGAAAATGGAATTCCTCAGGGGCTCTCTCTAATACAAATGCCTGCTATGCTACACTACCTTATATATAACCCCCAGTCCAATTCCATCCAATTTTGTCTCCAATCACAGTAAAAACACATGTGCTCCATAATCATCCAGAATGATATCCAACCCATACTTTAACCCTTTCTACGTCAAGATTTTTGGGAAGATACAGCGCTAATTTTAGCACTTGCTAATAATAATAAACTTTTTTTTATTTTTTTTTAATTCTTTTTGGACTTTTTTTTACATTTTGCTGGAACTGGATGGTTCCTGTGATGCATAATCATTTTTAAACGTTACTATTTTTTTTAGCTTTTTTTATTTTTTAAATATTTTACTAATCATATAGTGATTATAAAGCTAGGCTCCATTGACTTGCATGGTTCAATGCAGTACCTGTATTCAACCTGCAAGTGGAGCCAGAGTTCTCTAGAGGGTCTGGATTGCATCTAGCAAACTTTTTCGTTAAAACGTTATTTTTTTTTTACAGGGCGGCCGCCATCTTGCGATTGGTGAAATCACTCACAGTGGCGGTTGTGACCCACATCACATCCTGGGGTGAGTGAGTGGTGTTGCTGAATGCCTCGTGAATGAGGCATTTCAGCAACACCATTGTACACCATCGTTAATCACTTTTGAAGCTTGTTTAATGTCATGACGTGTCAGGCACGTCATAGGTCGTTAAGTGACGGTTTTACATGACGTGTCTGACCCGTCAATGAACGTTAAAGGGGTTAAAGTGAGCTAAGTGATGACATTGTGACATCACTGGCATTAACCCGTTAATGACCAGACTGTTTTTTACCTTTTGTACCCTTTGGCACCGAAGCTGTTTTAACACTTTTGCGGTGCTCTTGTTTAGATGTAATTTTTTTCTCACTCATTTAGTGCACCCACACAAGTTATTTTTTTTTTTTTGTCAGGACAAGAAGGGCTTTCTTGAGATACCATTTGTGATCATATTATCTATAAAAAAAAAAATAAATATGACGAAAATCTTTAAAAAAAACAAAAACATTTTCTAAGTTTTGCCCGAAAAATATTTTACTCATCCAAAAAGCTAATGAAAAAAACTGCTAAATAGATTATACTATTTGTCCTGAGTTTAGAAATACCCAATATTTTTATGTTTTTTTGCAAGTTATTGGGCAATAAGTACAAGTAGCGTTTTGCTATTTTAAAACCATTTTTTTCCCAAAGCTGGTCATTCTGCCCCATGTGCTATTTAGGGTATATTTGAAGCTGGCCAATGCAATTTACCCCATCAAACCATATAATTTTGAAAACAAGACACCTCAAGGTATTTCAAATGCTGGTATTTTCACCCTTTCCATGCATGAGATTTTACCACCAGCCTTTGCCAAAGTTTGTGGGAATATATATATATATATA
>VKOC01048609.1:0-14288 GCA_009364415.1 Spea multiplicata | reverse complement strand
GCCTTATACCTCCCTATACACCACTCTGCCCCATAATATGCCTTTTAACCCCCTAAATGCCAGAGTGGCATATAGGTGTATAAGGCATTCCAGAAATGCCCTATGCCCCCATTTAACTAACACACACACTCTCTCCCCTCTCTCACCCCTCTCCCCCATCTCTTACCGGTGCTTCCAGCCGGGGCAGCGGGTTGACGTCTCCTTCCGCTGCAGCCGGAAGGAGGTGGAGTTGGCAGCGGGGGTTTGTCTGCAGACAACCCCCGCTGCTAGCCACACCTCCTTCCAGCTGCAGCAGACGTTGTCTACGCGGATTGTGTAGACAACGTCTGCTGCAGCTGGATCTTAGTCTCCTAATCAGACCTCTATTTGAGGTCTGATTAGAAGACGAGGGGTATTTTTCAGAGCATTTGCTCTGAAAAAAACCTTGTCTTATAATCAAGCAAATACGGTAGTCAAACCCTTAATGTTCGGTACACATATTCTGTTTTGCTTTTAACCCCCTTGGGACGGAGGACATAATATTACTTACATCACGCACTCCTCCAGGATTTTTTTTAAATTATTACAGTGATCATATAAGTAATACCCATACTATTGACTACTTTCTAATTGACTAATTTTTTATGAATGTAATTATTTAGTCGGGGTTATTGAGCAGGGAATTTTAGTGGTAGTGTTACTGAGCAGGCAATTTTAGTGTCAGGATTAAGATAATTTAGTACTGAATTTTATTGTTGGTGTTAAGATTACTTAGTACTGAATTTTAGTGTTACGGTTACTTAGGGAATTTTAGAGTAAGGTTTAGGGTTAATGAGTTTTTAGGCTAGGTTTTTTTATCCAGTAGGTTGTGTGGATGAGTACAGAGTTGGAGTTTCATTACTGGGAACTTGTGATGTTTATTTTATTCTCATTTGTTAATAGCATTGTTTGAAGGGCATTTAGTAAATCAGTAAGTTTAGTTTACCTACTGTGACATTCATGTAGGATTGGTGGTGGAAGGGAGGTATGTTTCTCCTAGGTTCCTTTCCTATGTGAAGTAACACCTGAGTCTTCCACCTGCTATGTGATTAATTTAGGTGAATGAGAGGGCGGATATAAAAGGGAAGCCAGGAGGGCAGCTCTCTCTGGCTGAGGACACAGAAAGCCTGTCTGTGGGACAGACAAGTGAGACAGACAGACAAGTGAGACAGACAGACAAGTGAGACAGACAGACAAGTGAGACAGACAGACAAGTGAGTGAGACAGACAGACAAGTGAGACAGACAGACAAGTGAGACAGACAGACAAGGTTGCTGGACGTATTGTGTTAAGTTGGTAGAGAGAAGCTCTCCAGCTGGTAGTGAGGGACATCCCTTGTATAGTAAGTGCCGGACAGGCAAGGTATTTTCTTTTGTTGCTGTGTTGTTATATTTCGTTTGTCTTTGCAACCTTTCTAAAACCTGACCGTGTCAGATTGCACGAACTTACTGCTGTTTGCCTGGTTTGAATGAAGACGGGCACTTGTCCCTTGACCTCAGCGAGGGGCGATCTCGCACTACTCATAGTATATGGGTAATTGTATGAAATTACTTGAATTTTACTTAGAGTGAGTTTATGTGCTTCGTTCCACTAAAAAAAAGTATGTTTGGTTAGGAAGTGGAGGCTGTGATTATGGGTAAGCACGATAGCACTTTATGGGCATTCTACTAATTATTAGATTATTTATGTATGTTTGTAACGCTATAAGCTTTAGAAATGAATGGGTGCACTCCATAGTGAGCAATTGATAGCATTATTTAGTTGATAAAGCACCTTATTTCTTATTGATTGTCCATATGCACATTAGTCACTTTACTATATATGTAATTATAGTTCCTCCATATGCTCTGACTTGTTTCTTAGAGACCTCTGTTGTCCAAACTTATGAAATATTGTGTGTGTTTTTATATATATATTTTTTTTTGGTATAATAAAATATATTTTTTATAACATAAGGGCTTGTGTGGAACTCTTTTTCTTCTTTGGTGTACAATTGGTTAGGAAGTATGTAAGTTTAATATGTTAAGTACTGTGGGCTTTTTGGAGGAAGTGGGAGATTTTATTTTTTACAAACCTATGCATCGCTGAACTACCAAATGCAGATTGGGCGATTGTTTTTTGTACATGCCTATATTCATAGTAAAAGTGTAAATATTTGATTTTTTTTTTTTTTTTTTTTACCATTACATTCTGAAGATGCTGGTGTGAAACCAGCAGCATCAAATGTGACTGAATGCCCCTAGATAAATACCCTGGGAGGTCTAGTTTTCAAAAGTCATATATATATATATATAATATATATATATATATATATATATATATATATATTTAAAGCATGAAACCATCATACTGGCTCAAATTGGACACAGACCCAGTATATCTATCATTAACCTTGTGAGGTAAAATTGTAAATATTTGGAAATAAAAAGCATATTTTTACCATGTGAAGACCATAAAAGATGCACGTATGCCCATATGCAAATATCCATGGCTTTCTAGTGTTCCAAAAATATAGTTTTCTTGAGTTAAGTAGAAATATAGGGCCAGCATACTGGTTCAAATGAGACATGCGCTCAGTAAATAGATGGGTAAAGTTTGGAAAAGTGGAAATGTTCATATTTCAATTTAGACCATTTAAGATCCCAAAAACATGACACATCTCTGTGGGACTCGGCTATATACAGTAAATGTAGACTGATATGAAGATTTATTTTTCTGCATTTGCATATTCTGTGGAAAAATTAGTTTTTTTCCCATTGTTGCCCACTTTTTAATATCAAATTCTAATACATATAAACGAAGAAGAAAGCCCTAATTCTCCTAAGAAAACAATTTATGGTTTATGTGGGTCCAACAAATGAGAGAGTGGGAAATTACAGTTAAAGACATAGCAAAAATGCCAAAAAACCTTGTGTCCTCAAGAGTAAAATACCCGCGTCCTTAAGGGAATAGTTATATTATGAAGCAAATTAATGCAAGGTGGCAATGTTGTGCAAAAAGCAGCAATTGATGAGATAATGAATATCTTCAACCTGCCTGAAAAAAAAACAGCATTCAGGAAAAACAGGCTGTATGAGGACAAATTGAGGCAGTCTGTATGTCCAGCATGTGAAATCCAACACACAAGGGGGCAATTCCTAGTCACCATGGAGACCTGGAGCATGTGTTCTACAAGGCTTGACAGAAGACTCCTGGATTCGGATTCATATGAACTTGTTTTTTTCACAAAATGTTTCAATTTTGTGTTTTCGTACGGATCTCCGCTAATTAACATGGTTACATAGTTATATAAGAAAAAAGACATGCGTCCATCAAGTTCAGCCTTTCCCATATCCGTTAATTGCTGTTAATCCAAAAGAAGGTAAAACCCTCCCCCAGTTTGTGGCTCTTCACAATTTTGCAACAAACTAAGGGGAAAAAATTCCTTCTTAGCAGCCCACACCAAGCACCAGACAACACTCGACTTGAGGTGAAAACAGGACTCGGTATATTTGAAAGGTACAAGGGGTAATTTATATACAAGAGACACAACAAGCCACACAAAGTTCTTCATTATGTCCTGTTTTGCACATGGCTCAGTATTTGCACTCAGCCCGCCTCAGCCCTGTAGGGGGTTGCTATTGTAGTCTGTGGAGAGGATGGGAAACACGGGCATTTTCCTAACTTCTGGCTAAAACCTGCTGGATATCAGATCCAGGTACACATAGTGGCCATGGAGGTCTCTGTCCTGTAAGTTCTGACCCGATGGAGTGTAACACCGTTCATAAGGCCCCTCCCAAAATTCAGGCGCCCCAAATCTGTGTTTTAGCTCCACAGTCTTTAGAGTCTCTTGTACTTGGGGAAACGTGGCACTCCGCATCAGGGCCCATAGTCTGTAGAAAGGAGGCTGGCACTCAGTCCCCTCCAGGAGCCCATGGCACGGAGGCTTCCGTGACAAATTTCATCTGCCATTTGTGTGCCCAGTCCCCTAGTCTATGTAAATCCCTCTGCAGCAAAGTAATATCCTGCTCACATTGTATTACTTTACAGAGTTTAGTGTCATCTGCAAACACGGAAACATGACTTTCAACGCCTATTGGAAGAACATTTATAAATATGTTGAATAAAATAGGTCCCAGAACAGGACCCTGTGGGACACCACTTACCACTTTTGTCCAGCTTGAAAATGTACTATTTATTACAACTCTCTGTACTCTATCACTAAGCCAATCTAACCAAGAACAACAACATGACCTATGTTTCATAAAACCATGCTGATTTTTGCTAATAACACTGTTCTTCCCAATAAAGTCCTGAATATTATCCCTTAATAGCCTTTCAAATACTTTCCTAGCCACAGAAGTGAGGCTCACAGGTCTATAATTTCCAGGCAAAGAGTTGAACCCTTTTTGAATATAGGAACCACATCTGCCTTCCTCCAATCCTCTGGTAAAAGTTTTGGGGGATTGGTTTTGCTCTCTTTGGCTATCACTCTCATTTTCTAGTTGAGCCCACCTAATCAACTTTTTGCATGCATTATTGGCTTCCTCATATCTTATATAGGATGCCTCTTATTTAAATGCTTTAAAAGCCCTTTTCTTATTTTTAATTTCTTGGTTTATTTCCCCACTAAGCCACATTGGTTTCAATCTGTTTCTTTTATATTTATTACCCAATGGTACATGTAAAACTGCCCTTGTATTATTGAAATTGGCCTTTTTAAAATTATATGCTTTCCTTTTCCCCATGCGCAAATTTCTGAGTTTATTTCAAAAGATACCATATTTTGATCACTATTACCCAAGTGCTCCCCTACTTGAATGTTTGAGAATTGTTTTAGAAAAAATAACACCTAATTTTTTTAAAATTTTCCCTCCGAATCATCACAAAATAATGTAAAGTGATGAAATAAACCCCTCCAAGTTTATCAATTCAGGTGTCCCGATTTCAGAAATACCTAATTTATGTCACGTACAAGTAGTTTGGAGACACCGTGGTCAGGTAGGACTCCAGGACAGAACAGTTCAGACAAGCCGAGGTCAGGATTCCAGAGAACAGGATAGCCGGTATACGTAGCCGAGGTCAGGATTCAGGAGATCAGGATAAACGATAAACAAGCCGAGGTCAGGATACAGGATAACAACGTAGTCAGGCAAGCCGAGGTCAAACACAGGAATCAAACAGGTAAACGCTATCTGGGTGCTAGCACAAGGCATAGACGACCATCAGAAGGCAAGGTGAAACTGGTCTGAGGGGTTTAAATGGAGAACCGCGGAGGAAGTCAGAATCTCCCATCAGCCCCTCATGACATCACTTCCGGTGTCTGTGACTTGCGGCCATCTTGTGGATGGCGTAATCTCCCTTCATAAATCCCCGCTGTATGCGAGTTCGCCACTAGAGGACGCGCCCGCGCAGCAGCAGGACGCCGTGTACCAGGAGGTCTGCCTCTCCTGCGCGACACTTCAGAGGAAGGTAGTGGAAGCGGCTTTGCGGTGGAGGGGGGTCTCCCTCTCCCTCGTTGCGGCTGCTGCGGAGGTGGCCGTGCGGTGGAGGGGGGGTCTCCCTCTCCTTCGTGGTGGCTGCTGGGGAGGTGACCGTGTGGTGGAGGGGGGTCTCCCTCCCCCACGTGTCGGCTGCTGCGGAGGTGGCCGTGCGGTGGAGGGAGGTCTCCCTCTTCCTCGTGATGGCTGCTGCGGAGGTGGCCGTGCGGTGGAGGGGGGGTCTCCCTCTCCTTCGTGGTGGCTGCTGCGGAGGTGGCCGTGCGGTGGAGGGGGGTCTCCCTCTCCTGCGTGGCGGCTGCTGCGGCAACATGGGGGCGAAGGCAGGTGAGTAACAGTACCCCCTCTCAAAAGGGCGCCCTCAGGGCGGCCACCAGGGCGAGAAGGGCGTCTGGCGTGAAATGCGCGTATCAAACGCGGAATGGAGAGTCGTGCCGCAGGTATCCAGGAATGCTCCTCAGGACCGAGACCTCTCCATTGCACCAAATACTGTAGGCTGCCTTGCTGCCGCCGGCAATCGAGGATGACCTGAGGAGTGCGCCCCTCCGAAGCCCTCCTGGCAGTCTCAGCCGTGGAACGTGCACCTCGGGTAAACTGGTTGCAGACCAGAGGTTTCAATAGCGAGGCGTGAAATACCCGAGGAATGCGAAGCGTTCTGGGTAGCGAGAGCTCGTAAGCCACTGGATTAATCCGACGTAAAACCGTAAATGGCCCAATAAACCGTGGAGCCAACTTCATGGAAGGGACCCGGATTCTCAGGAACCGCGTAGACAGCCAAACCCTATCGCCAGGCCGATATGAGGGGTTGGGAGAACGTTTCTTGTTGGCCTGACGTTGCTGGAGCTGAGCGGTGCATTCCAGTGCAGAGTGAACCGAAACCCAGGTGGCACGGATGGAAGCAAGCCTCTCTTCCAGATCCGGAACAGGAGAAACTGGCAACGTCACTGGGAGAGACTGTGGATGGAGACCATACAGGCAAAAAAACGGAGAGATCCTGGTAGACTCCTGGAGCGCGTTATTCCGTGCAAATTCTGCGAACGGCAGCAGATTGACCCAATTATCCTGATGGTCATTGATGAAGAGACGCAGGTACTGCTCCAGATGTTGATTCGCTCTCTCCACTAGACCGTTCGTCTGAGGGTGATAAGCCGAGGAGAAGGCCAAGGTGATTCCCAAGGACTTAGTAAATTCGCGCCAGAACCTTGCTACGAATTGGGTGCCTCTGTCTGACACGATTTCAGATGGCACTCCGTGGAGCCGAACAATCTCTCGGATGAAGATATCAGCCAAGGTGGAGGCGTTGGGTAACTTCGTAGTGGAATGAAGTGCGCCATCTTCGAGAAACGGTCCACCACCACGAGAATCACAGTATGTCCCCTGGACGGAGGCAACTCAACAATAAAGTCCATGGCCACATGAGTCCAGGGAACCGAGGGACAAGGAAGAGGTCGAAGGAGCCCAGCAGGACGAGTACGAGAGGACTTGTTGGCTGCGCACCTCGTACAGGACTGGACGAAAGCTGTAACGTCCCTGCCCCAGTGAGGCCACCAAAAGGTCCGAGAAAGTAAGTCCTTGGTGCGCGCCACTCCCGCATGTCCCGAGGTTCTGGCACCATGAAGCGTGCGTAGGATAGGGAGCCGCAAACTGGGAGGAACATACAATCTCCCTGGAGGCAAGGAATCCGGAGCTTGACCTTGAGAGCGGGTGATGCGATCCAGCAGGGGAGCATAACCCCGCAACCGAATGACGGCAACGACCTTGGTAGAGGGGACAATGGGTTCAGGTGCTCTATTCTCCTCGTCTGGTCGTGTATATATGCGGGATAGCGCGTCCGCTTTAGCGTTCTTTGAACCGGGACGGTACGTCAGCACAAAGGGAAAGCGGGAGAGGAAGAGAGCCCACCTGGCCTGACGAGGATTGAGACACTTGGCCGACTCCATATATTGGAGATTCTTATGATCCGTCAGGATCAACGTAGGTACAGAAGCCCCCTCCAGCAGGTGACGCCACTCCTCCAAGGCCAGGATAACCGCCAACAGTTCCTTGTTCCCGACATCGTAATTCCGTTCAGCTGCGGAAAAGTGCCTGGAGAAGTAGCCACACGGATGCAGTGGTCCGCTGTAGGAAGCCCGTTGGGAGAGTATAGCTCCAACTCCCGACTCAGAAGCATCCACCTCCAGAACAAACGGCAGAAGAGGATTGGGATGCCGTAACACCGGGGCTGTCGTGAACTTCTCTTTGAGAAGAGCAAACGCAGAGATGGCCTCGGAGGACCACTCTGAGACATTGGCCCCTTTCTTGGTTAAGTCTGTGAGAGGTGCAACAATCCTTGAGTAATTACGGATGAAGCGTCTGTAGTAGTTGGCGAAACCAAGGAAGCGCTGAAGTGCCTTGAGGCCTATAGGCCGTGGCCAGTCCTTAATCGCCAGTACCTTAGATGGGTCCATATCGAACCCCTCAGGAGTGATAACGTATCCCAGGAAAGTCACTTTGCGGGTCTCAAAGACGCACTTGTCCAATTTGGCAAACAGGCCGTGATGTCGCAGACGACTCAATACTTGACGAACCTGTTCGCGATGGGTGGGTAAGTCCGCAGAGTAAATGAGGATGTCGTCCAGGTAAACAACGACAAATTGTTGAAGGAAGTCCCGAAGACAGTCGTTGATAAACTCCTGAAACACTGCCGGAGCATTGCACAGACCGAACGGCATGACTAGGTACTCGTAGTGTCCGGAACGTGTGTTGAATGCTGTTCTCCATTCATGGCCGGCGCGGATACGAACCAAGTTATAGGCCCCACGAAGATCCAACTTGGTAAAGATCTGGGCCCCACGTAACCTATCGAAGAGTTCGGAGATGAGGGGAATAGGATACGAATTGCGTCTCGTAATCCTATTCAGGCCCCTATAGTCGATACATGGCCTCAGCTCCCCGTTCTTCTTCTTGACGAAAAAAAATCCAGCGCCCGCCGGGGAGGTTGACCGACGGATGAAACCCCGCTTCAGATTCTCCTCGATGTATGTCTCCATGGCCTTGGTCTCAGGAACAGACAAGGGGTAGACTCGGCCTCTGGGTGGCATGGTACCCGGAAGGAGATCAATGGGACAATCGTAAGGTCTGTGCGGGGGCAACTTTTCAGCCTCCTTCTTGTCAAACACATCCGCAAAGTCTCGGTATTGACTGGGAAGGGCTGTCGCGACAATCTCCGGCGTAGTAGACACCATGGCCAGTCTAATGGGTTCGGTGCAGTGTTCCCCACAGGTTTGACTCCAAGAAGTGATCTCTCCTGTCGTCCAATCGATGGTAGGATTGTGTGTCTGCAACCACGGGAAACCCAAAATGACTGGAGTAGAGGGAGAGCAGATAACTAGGAACTGAAGTCTCTCGTTGTGAAGCATGCCTACGGAGAGTGTCACCGGTATAGTAATCTGAGTAACCTGAGCCGGATGAAGCGGTCTGCCGTCAATGGCCTCAAGTCTGACAGGCGTGTCTTTAGGCATGGTGGGAATGAGCTGCTGTACACAAAAACGGGCATCGATAAAGTTCTCTGCAGCTCCCGAGTCCAAAAAAGCCTCTGTGCAAACGGATCCCTCAGGCCAGGATACTCGAATCGGCACCGTCATCCGAGTGCGGCTAGAAACAGAGGACAGACCCAGCATACCCAAAGCAGGTCCTCTCTCACGTGCTCTCAAACTGTCCCGTTGCACCTGACGCTCGCGGAGACGAAGGTCGATCTGAGTCACGTATGAAGATTACAGAATCCAGATCGGAGGGAAGAACTCGAGCAGCGATCTCGTCCTTCAAAGTCTCTGATAATCCATTCAGAAAGGCTGCAATTAGTGCCTCACCAGTCCAGTTCACCTCCGCCATAAGGGTGCGACATTCAATAGCATAGTCCATCAGAGGACACTCCCCTTGACGAATGTTAAACAGAGAGGAAGAAGCAGTAGACCTCCTGCCTGGCACGTCGAATACGGAGCGTAGTGCGGAGACAAATTCCGAGTAGGAGCAAACTACTGGAGTACTCCTCTCCCATAAAGGAGATGCCCATGCCAGAGCCTTGTCGGTGAGGAGCGAAATAATGTACCCAACCTTAGCCCGGTCAGAAGTAAAGGCGTAAGGGGAAAGTTCGAAATGTATTTCGCACTGATTCAGGAACCCCCGACAGGCAGCAGGATCTCCTCCGTAACGTTGTGGCGGTGGAAGATTCATAGGAACATGAACCACAGGAACTGGAGCCGGAGAAGGAACCGGTGGGGGCACTACTGCTGGAGAATGCATCTGCAGTCCGGGATCAGTGTGCTGCAGAAGAGTCTGGAGCGCCTGGGCAAACTGATCCAGACGATGATCCATCTCATCCAGACGATCCTCACAGGAACCTTGAAGTCCCACCGAAGCGGGTCTCATGATGGCCTTCTGATTCTGTCACGTACAAGTAGTTTGGAGACACCGTGGTCAGGTAGGACTCCAGGACAGAACAGTTCAGACAAGCCGAGGTCAGGATTCCAGAGAACAGGATAGCCGGTATACGTAGCCGAGGTCAGGATTCAGGAGATCAGGATAAACGATAAACAAGCCGAGGTCAGGATACAGGATAACAACGTAGTCAGGCAAGCCGAGGTCAAACACAGGAATCAAGCAGGTAAACGCTATCTGGGTGCTAGCACAAGGCATAGACGACCATCAGAAGGCAAGGTGAAACTGGTCTGAGGGGTTTAAATGGAGAACCGCGGAGGAAGTCAGAATCTCCCATCAGCCCCTCATGACATCACTTCCGGTGTCTGTGACTTGCGGCCATCTTGTGGATGGCGTAATCTCCCTTCATAAATCCCCGCAGTATGCGGGTTCGCCACTAGAGGGCGCGCCCACGCAGCAGCAGGACGCCGTGTACCAGGAGGTCTGCCTCTCCTGCGCGGCACTTCAGAGGAAGGTAGTGGAAGCGGCCTTGCGGTGGAGGGGGGTCTTCCTCTCCCTCGTTGGGCTGCGGTGGAGGGGGGTCTCCCTCTCCCACGTGTCGGCTGCTGCGGAGGTGGCCGTGCGGTGAGGGAGGTCTCCCTCTTCCTCGTGGAGGCTGCTGCGAAGGGGGCCGTGCGGTGGAGGGCGGTCTCCCTCTCCTTCGTGGTGGCTGCTGCGGAGGTGGCCGTGCGGTGGAGGGGGTTCTCCCTCTCCTGCGTGGCGGCTGCTGCGGCAACATGGGGGCCGAAGGTAGGTGAGTAACAATTTATATAGATTTTCCATACTTTCACATCACTTACAGGGAACATACTATAAGGTGTAAATTTTTGTAGAATTTTTATGCTTATGGCTTAACGGGTTTGGGGGTTGTGAACGGGGGCAGGAGGGTTATACTGGGTTGATGTAATGCTAGGGCAATGGGGTGTAAGGTTTTTTAATTTTTTTTATATTATTATATTTTTTCTCTATTTTTTTATATATATTTTTAACAAAAAAATTAATTAGAGGTCCTCTTAGGGGCCTCTTGAACGTGTTATTAATGCCAGCGATCTCAAAATAGCTTAGCTCACTTTATTATTAAGTATAGGAAAAGTATAGGAAAAAAATAAATGCATTAATAACAGGGAATAAAAAAAACAGTTAAAAGTACAAAGACTAAAAGTTAAAAAACAAACAGTCCAAATAAAAGTACTTTGTGTTATTCTCCTTTTCTCTTTTAAACTCCTGTTGTCATTTTTTACTACTACTTAAAATAGTTTCTTTGGAAGGCTATCTCTAAGCAGAAGCAACTTCAAGTGAGCAAGCTCTGTAAGTTAGTTGTGGCTTTATATAGATAAACCCACACAGGTGATACTAGGTAACCACTCCCCTTAACCCTTAATGACAAGACTGTTTCTTTCTCGTAGTACATTTTGGGACAATGGCTCTTTTAACATTTTTTCAGTGTTGCTGTTTAGCTACGATTTTCTCTCTCATTTTGTGTACCCACGCATATTATATATTGTTCTTTAGATACCATTATTTGTATCATATCATCTAATTTACTATAAAAAATGATAAAATATGGTGATTTTTTTGTTAAAAAATGACTTTTTCTCATTTTTCTTTGAAAAATCTTTTACTCATCTGCAAAATGAATGAAAAACCTGCTAAATAGATTCTACTATTTGTCCTGAGTTTAGAAACACCCAATATTATTATATTTTTTTTTGCTTTTTCTGCACGTTATTGGACAATAAGTGCCAGTAGTGTTTTGCTATTTCAAAGCCATTTTTCTGGTCATTCTGCCCCATGTGCTATTTCGGGTATCTTTGAAGCCGGCCAATGCAATTTACCCCATCAAACCATATATTTGTGAAAAATAGCCAGCCCAATGTATTTCATTGCTGGTATTTTAACCCTTTCCATGCACTAATTCTACCACTATCCTTTGTCAAACTTTATGGTAGTCAAATTTTTTTGTATTTGTTTCACGTTGTACTCCAGGTATAAATTTACCGCTCCTGGTGTATGTCCCTGTCAAACAACACCCCAATATGTGTTCAGCAACATCTCCTGATACCCCACATGCATGGGTTTGTTGGTTATTTGGGAGGTAAAAGACCACCTTTGTAAGGTGTGTATTGTTTTGCTGTTTACACATCTGATCAGTCTGTGCCCACGTCCCATATTTGGGACATCTTTGAAGCCGGCCAATTCAATTCAATGACAGTTGGGAATTACCATTTTTTTTTTTACTATCTGAATCACTGTTCTGTCGTTTAACCCACCGATCGCCATGATTCACGGTGAATCACAGCGATCGGGAGGTTGTGAAGCCCCCTCTGGGGCATTGCAGGCTTGCCTCAATCAAGAGGCATCCTGGAATGCCCCTCACCAGATTTGCATCCGGCACGGTGTTTAACAGAACGGTGATTTGCATGAATCACGGCGATCGGAAGGTCAGAAAATGTTTATTTTTGTTTGCCTGGATAGCCGTCCAGGAAAGCCGCGATGAGCCGCAACGGCAAACGGCAAGTAACTCTACCACGTACATGTACAGGCATTGTCACCAGTGGCATCTCCAGCTTTCAAATTTAGGGAGGGGCAATTATAAAATGCTACATATACACACTATATATATATATGCATTAGACATACATAATATGTACTTATCTCTTTGAAGGAAAGACCTTGATTGAAATATGATTTCAAAATAACAGCTGAACTGGCAGTAATTTCTCATTCTTCAATATTGGACCCTGCTGCCGATATATATATATATATATATATATATTAGACCCCGTTGCCAATATTTTTTATAGTGAAAATATTGGACCCTACCCATGCATTTTCTTGGGCCCCGCATTCACTCCCTCTGCTACCACACCAAAAAAAATATTTGCCACACTGACTGCAGATCAGGGGAAGACTGTGAAAGTCAGTGTAGTCTTCCCTCCTTCTGACCGCACCGTGACATTGAGAGGTCAATGTCCCCTCATTCACTAAACCATACCAATCTTTTACTTACTCCCTATATAGATAACTCCCCTATATTACAGACATAGATCACAGGCTGCACACTCCAAAGCCATCCCTGGCATCCACACTGCCCACATAGAACCTGACCAGCACCCAAATTACACAGACATAGGACGTTCCATATTTGTCCCCAAACAGCCCAGGATGAGTCAACATTGTCCTCAAACAGCCGAGCATACTCCATCTTTGTCCCATAAATACGCTACCTGTGCCATCTTTGTCCCATAAACACCCTGCCTGTACCTTCTTGGTCCCCAATGCTTAAACACCCTGCTTATACCATCTTTGACTTTTTGGCAAATCATTTATACACCTATGATTCACACAGTCACTCACTAATTCACTTTCATTCACACAATCATTTTTTCTTGCACTCTTTCACAAATGATTTACACATATCCATTAATGCATTCTCCCTATCTACCCCTTCTCCCCTATCTACCCTCTCCCCCCCCCTTTGAAGTTCACTTATCTTGTAGAAGTCCTGCGGGGTGCTCTGCCCCGGTGCGCGCTGCATCACTGCTGAGCGCCAGAATATGACATCATATTCTGGCACTGAGCATGAAATGCCAGCACCGCGACCCAGCCAGAAGCCTTGCAGAGGAGAGTGAGAGGGGCCGAACGGTTGCTGAAAACATATTCCTGAGCAATCGCTCGGCGCCTCTCTCCGGCAGCGCAAAAAAACCCTCCCACAAAAAATGACGTTTCAATTGGGGGGCACGGCCCCCTCTGGCCCCCACCTGCCGACGCCACTGATTGTCACTAACACATTGCATTGTGAACCCGTACATGTACGTGGATTGACGTTAAGGGGTTACTGATAAATGCAACCAAATAAAAAACCTTTTCACCACTTTGTACTCCTCCAAGGGAACTCCTGTTTTCTTTTTTAATTCCTACTTAAAATAGCCTACTTCAAAAGAGATCTCTATGCAAAAGCAACTCCAAGTGAATGTCATTTCAAAACAAATGATTTTTAACAAATGATGTTAAATACAAACACCAGAATAAAAAAAACTGATAAAATGCATGTCTTGTCTTTATCTCCCAACCAGGCCTCCCCAATTTATGCACATTTGAGCCCAGACATGCCACTCCACGCTACCCCCACATATGCCACTGTGGCCCCTGATATGCCTTATACCCCCTGATACACCACTCCATCCTCCTCCGACATGCCACACTGCCTCCCAGACATGCCACGTTGCCCTCGCCACATATGCCACTCCATTCTGCCCCAGATATGCCACTCCACTCTATCCCCAGATATGCCACTGTGGCCCCACATATGCCTTATACACCCTGATACACCACTCC
>VKOC01048607.1:0-32467 GCA_009364415.1 Spea multiplicata | reverse complement strand
GAGAGACAGATGCAAGGCAGTTAGTTACATGATCTAAGACAGAGGAAGAGAGATCAGGGGGGGGGATAGATAGATCTAGGTGTCATCAGCGTACAGGTGGTATTGAAAGGCAAAGAATGAGATCCGTTATTTGAGTTACTGTTGCCTTTCTGTCATCTCGAACCTGTCTGCCTATTCTCCTCTGACCTCTGACAGCAACAAGGCATTTTCGTCCACACAACTGACACTCACTGGATATTTTCTCTTTTTTAGACCATTCTATGAAAAGAGATAGTTGTGTGTGAAAATCCCATTAGATCAGCATTTTCTGAAATACTCAGACCAGCCCGTCTGGCACCAAAAACTATGCCACATTCAAAGTCACTTAAATCCACCTTCTTCTTTCTCAGTTTGAACTTCAGCAAGTCGTCTTGACCACGTCTACATGCATAAATGCATTGAGTTGCTGTCATGTGATTGGCTGATTAGCTACTTGTGTTAACAAGCAATTGAACAGGTGTACCTAATAAAGTGTCCAGTGAGTGTATATTATGATATGATCTATATTTCTTAGGGGAGTCCTACACTGAACAATTCACCTTGCTGCTGTGAGCTAAAGGTAAAAATCTCTAATGAGATAGAAAGGGGTATTCTCTGAACCCCTACACTCTTATTAGCCTTTAATAGGGACCACATGGGATGGGCGGCAGCAATTGTAACCTGGCTGTGAAATACAAAATTGTAATACAAAACACACAGAAGAAAGCCCTGCGCACAAACTCCCATCACTATTGGGCGGCAGCAACGGCTATAGTATTCATCAGTCCAAAATACATAGAATAAACACCAAAAAAATAGTTACCTGCACACTATCCCAAATCCCTATGCTTATTTAGACAAATGGAGGTCTTTAGTTTCACTCCAGTGGCCACTAAAATGGAAGCTCGCCTGCCACGCCTGCCTCTTAAGCGAGTCCTACACTGAACAATTAGAGAGATTTTTATCTTTAGCTCACAGCATCACTGTCATCACTATATACTGAGCCAGACATTGACTGCGGTACAGAATAACTGTCATCACTACATACTGAGCCAGATGTTGATGGTGGTTCAGCATAACTGCCATCACTATATATTGTGCCAGACATTGAAGGTGGTACAGCATAACTGCCATCACTATATACTATGCCAGATACTGACAGTGGTAACACAATCAGTGACTGGCTCAGTATATATTGATAGGCATTAAGGTGCACTGTAACTCCCATCACTTATGCTGAGCCAGGCACTGGTCACATCAGAGATGAGAGTTATAGTGTACCACCATCAGAGGGCCATCACACACACATGCTTTCTAACACTCAAAATGTTTCCTTACCTTTTCTGTCTCTCTGCCTCCCCTTCCTGCAGCCCCTCTTCCTCCACCTTTTCTTCTTCTTTCGTCTTGGTTTGTTTTGCCTCCTCCTCTGACATTCATGCTCCCAAGCATTTATATAGAGACATTCATGCTGACACACCTTTATACAGAGAGATTCATGCCGACACGCACTTATATTGTTTAGAAAGAGCCATCCTGGCCTGAGCTGGCCCAGTCTGGGTCAAAAGGATCCTTTCCACCTCGGTAGGAACCTCACACTCTCACCTAGCCGTGCTTCCATGCATGGCCAGCCATGCTTCAATGCAACAAGCTTGGGTGGCATACCCTGGGAAATTCCTCTGTATGGCAAAAAGTAGGTATAAAAATAGGAGGGGAAAATCATGAGAACAGGAAGGTAAGATGGCTTTACTTAAGGTGGTTTGTAATATTTGCATATTTTAACCTCTAAATGTCATTACATAAGTTATGTGTTGTATAGAACTTCAAAATGTAGGATTTGCAAATACAGATCCACTTAAATGCTAAGGCGTTTGATACGGTTCCGCATAAAAGGCTACTCTATAAATTAACAGAAATAGGCTTAGGGGCAAATGTCTGTATGTGGATCAGAAATTGGCTAAAAGATAGAATGCAGAGGGTTGTTGTGAATGGATGTTTCTCAGCATATACGCAGGTATTAAGTGGCGTGCCTCAGGGGTCTGTCCTCGGTCCTCTTCTTTTTAATTTATTTATAAATGATCTCCCAAGCTGCATTAAGAGCCATGTCACAGTTTTTGCTGATGACACAAAATTAGGCCGGGTAATTCAGACTAATCTTGATGTTTTTTCATTGCAGGAAGATCTAGACAGAGTTGGGGACTGGGCGTGCAAGTGGCAGATGAGGTTCAATATAGAGAAATGCAAAGTTATGCATTATGGTAAATATAATAAAAATGCAACCTATTCTTTAAATGGAATATCCTTGGGCGAAACTACCAATGAGAAGGATTTAGGAATAACGGTTGACAACAGACTTGACAACAGTGCGCAATGCCAGCAAGCAGCTGCGAGGGCCAATAAGGTTTTAGCATGCATAAAAAGAGGTATTGATTTAAGGGAGGAGGATATCATCTTGCCTCTGTACAGGTCATTGGTAAGACCTCACCTTGAATATGCGGTGCAATTCTGGGCACCGGTCCTTAAAAAGGACATTATGGAATTAGAAAAAGTGCAAAGGAGGGCTACGAAATTAATAAGGGGATTGGGAGATACCAGTTATGAAGAGAGGCTAAAAAAGTTAAAATTATATACACTGGAGAAACGGCGTCTCAGAGGGGATATGATAACATTATATAAATACATGCAGGGCCAATATAAAGAGCTCTTCAGTGACCTGTTCATTAACAGAAATATACAAAGAACAAGAGGTCACCCTCTGAGACTGGAAGAGCGCAGATTTCATAGACGACAAAGGAAGGGAGTCTTCACAGTGAGGACAATTAAGGTATGGAATTCACTTCCAAGGGAGGTAGTGTTATCCAATACATTAGATACCTTCAAAAGGGGCCTCGATATTTTCTTAGAAAGGCACGATATACAGGGATACAAATAGAATAATATTAATATTTTAGAGCTTCTTGATCCAAGTAGAAATCCGATTGCCTCTTGGGGTCAGGAAGGAATTTTTTCCCCTGATGGCAGAATTCGAGGTAGCTTAATTGGGGGTTTTTTGCCTTCTTTTGGATCAAGAATAGAAAGGTTAGGTAGAAGGGTTGAACTTGATGGACTTAGGTCTTTTTTCAACCTTATGAACTATGTATATGTAACTCATTGTCAACGTTTTACTTTTTACTGTTGGGACACCTACATGCAAGGCTTAGGTTTTGACAGTTTGAGTATGACATCATAGCCCTTGGGGACAGTCACGTAGAATCAGGGGGCACCAGGCCCAGGGTTGCCACCAATTACGGCTGCAATGGGACAAACCTGTGATAAAGAGTTACTGAGTCCAGGACCTAACTTGTGCTTAGTGAAAATCTCCCCATAATGTTTTTGTGTGTGTATTTTATCTTACCATGATAATAAAATGATAAGCTTATTTTTGAAATTTTTAATATATTTTTCTGTCTAGGCCCTATTCGCATACTATTTAAATATGTGGTTGCATACCCGTTGTACAACTGTGATGTCAGACTGGAAAGGGACTTCCAATACTGCCCCAGGCATCAAGAGCTCTAGTTACCGCTCTACCCAGCAATTTCCTTTAGCACTGAATCGGTCGGCTCATAGAGGCGGATGCTCAATAGGTTCATGTGACTCCGGCTTGCCAGTGAAGCTAGATTACACAAGTAAGATGAATTGAGCATGTCTTTATTTATAAAAATCCACAACCATACACTAATCATTTCACCTAACCAGATAGTGTTGGTTTTCCAAACAAAAAAATAAAAAAATCTCATTTTACATGTAATCTTACATCATCCCAGCAGGGTAACTTTTACCCTTTCAGTACAACCTTTACCCTGCAATATATGGGTTAAAACCGCAAGTACATCCTTGTCTCTGGCGCTTAAAAAGTCAAACATTAGGTTTCTTTGGCTGACTTTTAGGGCAGCAACAATACATCTGTAGTACAGATGTGTTCATTTTTACCCATGGCTGACTGAGTAATTTGCTTTATTTAGAAACATTTTGTCTCTTGGTTGAGCAGGTTAAGGATATATATATTCAGTTTCTTTACCTGGTAGCTAAAACGTAAATTTAATATACAAGTACAACTATGTAACAATCCTAAACAAGTAATAATATCAACCAACCGGTCAAAGTATTTCCTCATCTGATGCTCCAATGTGCCAATAACTCCATTGACTACCCATACCCTTCAGAGTCAAATTTAGACTCCTGACCCTGATAGAGCCCTTAATAACACTGCACCACCTTATATCTCTACTCTCCTATGAAAAATACACCCTTATCTCCCCTCTTTGGTTCTCTCATGACCTAGGTGTCTGTCCTATCGTTATTACCTCTTTCCACTCCTGCATTCAGGATTTCACCCGTGCTGTACCTCTTTCTCTGAAATTCCCTTCCTCATTCTATCAGACTTTCTCCCTCATACGAGACTTACAAAAGCTTCCTGAAAACCTGAGAAGCATACAACCTTTCTTCCTAACACTGTCAGCCAACATCCTAATCAAGCCATCTGCACGACCAACTACCTCTACAGATCAACCAGACTTGACCAACTCATCCCCATCCAAGCAGTCGTCTCCTATAGTTTTACTTCTCAACAATTGACTAGATTGTAAGATTGCAATAGCAGAGCCGTCTTCTCATTTTGTACCAGTTTGTGGTTGCTTGTGATTTTAATTTATGTTATTGACTCTGTTGTAACAACGTTACAGAATCTGCTGGAACTATATAAATAAATGTAATGTAAAAAACTTTGTGTAATAAAATTATAACATTGAAGAAAAAATGAAGAAAATAACACTGAAGTCACTAAGGAAACTGTGTTCTTTTGGACCAATACTGTGATATACTGTGTATTTTCCTGTAAAGTAGAAGTACATAATAATGGGATCATTTTGGGCAAAGCATAAAAATGGAAAAACAAAAAAAAGCATGAAATAATGCTTACTATAGGTACAATATGTTAGATATTAAAGGACAAAGAAGAAAACAAGAATAGTATGCAACAAACCAGAAGTCATATAGACCACTCTCAGAGATGTAACTGCTTTTATCCTGAACAGACGTCTGCTGGTATATGTGGCAGTCAGGAGCTGTGAGGACCTAACAGGGTATGCAGATGAAGAGATTATCCAGTATTACATTACAAAAGGCATGGGGAGTTGACAGATCCACCACCCAAAAACAGAGATTAATGCATAGCTCTCTGAGTCCATGCAATCAGCTTTGACCCATTTAACGTGTTACCTGGTATGCAATATACACAAGTGAACAGAGATGCTAAACGCAGCCTGTTAGTTAGGGCTGGTCCCAGATAAAATGGTACCTAATACATATAATAATACAGTACATAGCCTGAGAACTCTTTGGTTTTGACATGGAGTCTCCAGATGAAGGGCTGGCCCTCAAGTCTCCTGGTAACTTATTTTTTCTCCAGGTAGGGGGAGCTGTGTTTAGTAACCCCCTCTGGAGTGGTAGAGCTCCTGGTAGCTTATGAGATGTCATGTCTATACCTGGTAACTCTCCGGGCTTTGCCTGGAGACTTCAAGTGAAGTGCCACTACTCCAGTCATTAAGGGGAAACTCGAGGTTGCGCAAGTGGCATCACGGCACGCCCCACTCCCCATTAAAAATAGAATGTGTCCACCATGACTTACTTCCGTTAGAAAAACCTGCTTTAGATCTGGTTATAAATATCCTTTTTAGCAACTAAGATATTGATAGCCAGACTTTGGAGAGATGTTGAATCTCTGTTGCCACAGGAGTTAATAAATCAGATTGATTATCAATATCAGATGGAAAATTTATTTTTAATCAAGGGATAAATCTCTACTTATAACAAAACCTGGTTCCCCTGAGTAAATTTGAAAAACCCAAGAATAGAAAAAAATTCTGATTAAATGTATTGCAATTTCCTTCTTCCCGGTGGGAATTCTCCCCTAACCTTAAGAGGTATATCAATGGAATCCTGATTTGAAAATAATGATGACATTATTAAGGTCAATTAGCACAGGTAAAAGAGCATTTAATATTGAGATGGGCAAATGTTTAATTTTATTGTTAATAACTGGTTCCCATCAGGGTGAAACATTACTTACCCCTTATCAGAAAAAGAATGCAAACGGCTGTGCCAGAAGGGTTCTAAGCTGCAACATGATACATTGTTGATGCTTGGACACCAAAAGGCAGATAAACCGCTTTGGTACTAATCGCAGGCATTTTGTCTAGTGGCAACTAATACTGTATAAGAGTTTATGGCAAATTAAACCAGCAGGCCTGTAAAAAAATTTCTCACTCTCTTTTTATTCTTATGGAAATGCGCAAGGTGATCTGCATTAATTAAATTCCAGAGGGGAGGGAACACAGTTAGGATTAATAAGTGCAGCTTTTATAATTAGACCTAATTAATGATTCGGCATGGGTGACAAGCAGTACATCCGTCACTATGTGGACAGGCAATCCCCGTACACATTTGCTCACCTTGCAGACATATGAAGCAGGAACAATTTGACAATAATCTTCCAACCTTCTCACTGCCAGTGTGCTGGTAAGGTAACGGTTCTTGGTGTTAATGTGTGAATTAGCCCTACAATGCCTGCACCATAGTACCTACTCATTAAAATAATAGGTACCTGAGACTTGTGATGAGCACTGTCATGGTCTGAAGGAAGGGAAAACATTCAGGTGTAAATGGAAAAGACGTTGTATGACTTTGTGACATCTGATAGAATGTTGTATTTTACTTACTATAGAACACCACAATACACCCCTATATATCCTGAAAAAGCGGGACATCAGGACAGGAAAAAGGGGAAAGAGGGACTTGGGTCACAAAGAAGAACTGAATGCCCTTGAATGTCACAAACACCCAAGAATATCAATACATGTGTGTATTTGTATTTATATTAAATATTGATTAAAAAAAGGGGTAACTAATATTAAACTGGGGTTAGGTAATACCCTTCCCTCTTCCCTCGGTGGGGAGCAATAAATCTCAGGGGTATATACAGGCCGCCTTAACCCCCATTTTCTGCTCAGTTGGATGAGGGGAAAAAATACATAAATACGGGAGGCACAGATACCATCCTGTGCCTCTCCCTCCCCAATCCCATGGCTAACATGTCTGTATGGTTAACAGCAAATATAAATTTGGGGAGCACAGAAGCTAAAGTAACAAAAAAAAATCACAAAAAGAGGTTGATACATGCGCCTGTGTCCCTTACTCCGAGTTTAAAATATAAAATGTAAAAGCCCTAATTTTTAACCAGTCAAGAATGCTATTTAGAAACATTGCCATTAATGTTTACCAAGCCAAGGATTAAGGAAATGTTAACATGAACTACAGCGGAACATGAAATATTTGGTTTGTCACTCTACATTACGTTAGTCATATTTAACCCACTTTGTTTTTCCTGTGACATTTTAAATTGAAGCAATGTCTATGGAACTATAACTCACTTAATTTCTGATCTGACATGTTGCTGAATATAATCTAGTGGCAAGGAGTTTAAGATGTGAATAAAAATGTAATATTTAATCTTAAGGAAACAACTTGCTTACAGCCAAACTGAGCAGAGTGCATAACAATGATCATATTACAACATACGTGTGGTACACACTGCAGACATCTCTTTTATAATATGTGCCTAGGATGGACATGGCCGCCTCGAGACTCAAATCTCTGTGTCCCTCATTTTCTTCCCTGTTGCTCCTTTTTTAGGAGCTCAGAATTTTGGCTGGTTAGGGTTGTATCACTTCTGCAGTCACACATCTCACACTAATGTGTGTAAAAACAGCATACAATGTGTTTATAAACACATGTTAAAGAAAATACATTGGTGCGTCTTAGTTCCAAAAACAGCTATACAAAGATAGAACAAAAATACGTAAACAAAATCAAAAAACATTTTAAGCCCCCAAGCCACTTTTAACCACATCTCTTAAAACAAGAGTAGCCCTCTTTGGCTACTAGATATGCTAATGGATATGTACCGTACTTGCCGGCGTATACCACGCACCGGCGTATAACACGCACCCTCGCCGGAACCGGAAGTGAGGGAGACGCGGCTGCAGATCGTGCAGCTCTAGGAGTTATCGGCGTATAACACGCAGGTAGGGTTTCAGCTTATTTTTTTTAGTTATAAAAGTGCGTGTTATACGCCGATAAATACGGTATTAGGTGCAGGTGTATTGCATCAGAAATATTTCTCACTCTGATGTTAATTAGCTGACTTATTCTGCATGAATGTCTTTTTTATTCATAATGCAAAAGAATGATAGAGAACATTAACAAAATGAATTCCCTTATATTCTCAAGCCTAGTTTTGAAAAGACAAAAAAGAAGCATCTTTGGTGTAAGGCACTTGGGGTTATGTTTAAGGCTATTGCTATAATGTAATGTAATGTTGAAACTTGCTTATTCACTGAAATGCAAGTGCATGCAAGCTGGCAGTGAATGAAGCTTTGAACAATCACTTTTGCCAACATGCATTTGCAAACCACATGAATAAACACTAAAAAAATGCATTCAATCGACTGCAGGAGAGAGGAGATGATGCAATTAAAACCCCCAGCAACTCATGAATTCATTATCCAAATACTTGCAACGGTGAGTTAGCTCTCTATTTGTTCTTTTGATCAAACACAGTTTAGTAGTTATTTTAGTAAATAGACTGTAAAACTAAATAGGGTTGCTGTCGCTGTCTTGAAGACTGGAAGGTGCTGTCTTTTATGATGTTTTGGAATAATACCTCCATGCATCTCATAATTGGCTTTACGTAATGCTTGTCTTAATTTAATGCTTGTCTTAAGTGATTGCTGCTTTTATTTTTTACTGTGTCTGTGTACCTACTGCATATTTTATGTTGACTGTAAAATAAAAATAGCTGTTGTGATAGCAGAAATTCTCGACGTGACTTCTGTGGTTTAGCTGCGCTGTATGAACGAGAACGAGCAGCTTAGTCCGCATGGAAGTTGACATAAAGTGGCTATTTGTCACGCTGGTGACATGAACACCTGTCTCTTTGAAATGGGATACTAATTGTAGTGTCCATTAGCTGACTGACCAACTGTGCTTAGCCTATCTGACTACAATACATACTTGAGGTATTAGCTTGAAGGGAAAGGGCAAGGTCAGAGGTCACCACTTGGCTTTTAGTGATAATGGCAAGCTGTGCTGGCCAGCTAAGGTCATTGGCATTCATTTTTCCAATAACGGCCAATTGATATATATATATATATATATATATATATATATATATAGTGACCGGGGGTAATATAACCACACAGTCTTATGTGTGAAACACCAGACAAGATGATAATTCTCATAGAACTCTGTCTTTTTTATTAATAGGTATGGCAAAATCTTGCTCTTTTTTAACACCAACTGTTATATGTTGGGTGGCTAACCCACTGCCAACAAAACCAAAACAAATGAAAGCACAGATCGTTGTCTTCTCAGCAGACTTTCCAGGAGAGTACTGCAGTCTAACTTGTTTTGTGTGCTTTGCTACAGTCTTGTGGAATATTTCCTGCGTAGAACGTTAAAGAGACAATCCAGCCATCATATACACTATTTAATGTACATGAGAGCTGAGCGGTCCCTTTAAATGTTGGGGTGAGCTCAATGCAAATACATGGGGGATTTCCTAGCCACTGACTGTCTGCCCACTGACTGTCTGCTTTAAGCAGGTACCATGAATTATTCCCCATTTATGTAAAGATTAGAGTTTGTCAATTAGGTCAGAACAGGTATAACAGTGGACACAGCAGGTGTCTCTTGGGGTCAGGATACTGTATATCATCTAAATGTTGCAAATAAAATATGAATCAAAATAAAAATGAAATCACAATTTTTTTATCCATGGAAGAAGAAAATCTCAATATTTAAAATTGTAAATATACATTTGAATTCAAAGTTTTTAGGTCACAAATATCCTTAGCAGTTGATTGAGACCCATCTTGAAACAGGTGCCCTGCATCCTTGGATACTTTTTTTAACTTTTTCTAATGTTTTAAAATTTATGCATAAAATAATTATGTAGTATTATAATTAAATAAGAAAGAAGTAAGAATGCATGAGGAAGTTACAAAAAAATATATTCATGAAAATACACTACTTTCAATAACTAATGTAAAAGTACACCGATAAAAATACATGTTCTATGAAAGCAGATGCCAGAAGGAATCTACATATGGCCACAAATGTAGCTTTTAAAACCTTTTAAATAAAAAGTAACAAAGGTAAAAAACTAAATTCATAAAATGAGGCTATTAAATATCTTTCTAGAATACTATATCTCAGTATAGTAACTTAAGCTGCTATATACAGTACAGTATATGTAATTTCTTGATATACATTAAGTTTCTTAATATACATTAAGTTAGAGACTACCCTTGCTCCCAATCCTTCTTCCATCCTGTTGTTCCACGGTGTGTGTGTGCTTAACGAAGTGAGATGCCATTCAGGCCCCCATGTAAGGTAGAGCTTATAAGGTTTAATAAATAAAATTAATGGTTCAGTGATGTATTTAGGGTTAGTACTGCCCCAGGCCTTACTCAGATGAGTGTCCCAGCCTCCCCTCATTACTACCCTCCTATCTTCAATCCATTCTGCTTGAGCACTAGGATATGCCATAATATCCTGGTGCTCCATCTCGGAGGGATAAGTGGTGTCTGCTGCTTGCTACTGTGGATGGTGTGCCAGATAAACACAGACCTCCAGTGTGTGAATAATGTCTGATTTCCCAAAATTACCCTTTGACACTGGCGCTTCGTAACTAATTGTAAGCGTTTCTCTATCTACTGGCGCACGCTAAATAGTGTTAACTATTTGGAGACCCAGCAATCACTAGATAGTTTGGCAACAGTAATATTCTGAAATTCCTCTCTATTTAGCATGTTTTAGCTAGTCAGAGCATATTAAATTGAAAACTGAATTTCAGACAAAAGAAACTGTTGTAAATGTCATAACAGAGACCTTTCCCGAAGAAAGGGCTTTCTCATTGACATCAAGATCAGCATGTGGCAGCTGGTCGGTGCTATGATCGGCAGACACACGATACGCTGAGGCTGATATCTTGAAAGTCTAATACGTTATTAAAAAGATTCCTGTTCCTCATAACACAATACAGGCATTCTGACAGAATTCATATCCCCTTGCCATTATACAAATGTATTTATATTGCACTATTGAATTCAGAAAATTCCAACTATAAATTCACATACGGAGGGCTGCCCTGTTGGTGTCCTCGCTGTACATGTATACAAGGTTGTATATACAATGTCTATAGTAGAAATTAAGAGATACATAATGCATAAGTGCATATTTAATGACATGTGATATTATAGATAATGCCCAGTTTGATAAATGTTTACTGTAAATGCAAAAGAAGAAAAAACATTAGCAACAATAAGGTTCAGATTCACTTTAGATGACACTGTATTTTTGCAATAACTACATTTAAAGTTTCCAGTGTTTGGCTGGAACTCAGAGCTCTAAACATAATGAGATTTTACACATTAATTAAAATATTGTGTTCGCTCTCATAGGAAAACTATCTTTTTAGAAATGGTTTTCAACGTACCTGAAGAAATTTGAGAGAAACATTTCATTTTTGTATGAAAAACAAAGAGAAAATCTTCCCTTAGAAAGGTAAACACTGTTAAAGTAACATGTTGAGAATCATCTCTATGCAGAGGAAACCATAATACATGTTATGATCTAAAGGCATTTAGTTCATATGCCCACTACAGCAAGTTTTGCACACGCACACTCAGGGATAGCAGAGCAATGCATCAGAGTCTTTATGACAAAAGTAATTACCATGAATACTAGCCACTGTCTGAAAGTGTAATGTTCATTTATTGGGGTGCTTTGCCATATTTTATCATATATATGCTTTCCATATAGTGGAACTTCACAATTATGTGACCCTCTCAATCAAGAGGATGTGGAGGCTGACTGAAATGTCATCATCCTAAATTTCTTGGTATTTCCCCTTCAGCATACCAAGGCATTTTGAACAATCCAATCCTTCCATCTTTGTGCGAACAGTTTGGGAAAAGCCCTTTTCCATTCCAGCATGACTAATCCCCAGAGCACAAAGCAAGGTCCATGAAGACATGGTTGGATTTATGTGGTGTTGAAGAACTTTGACTGGCCCACACAGAGCACTGACCTTAACCCCATCGAACTTTGGAATGAACTGAAACAGAGTTTGGGAGCCAGGCCTTCAGGTCCAACATCAGTGATTGACCTCACAAATGCTATACTGGATGAATGAGAAAAAATTCAACAGAAACACTCCAAAATCTTGTGGATAGCCTTCCCAGAAGAGTAGAAGCTGTAATAGTTCCAAAGGGGAGACCAACTATGTATTAATGTCTCTGTATTTAGAATGCAACATCATAAAAGTCCTTGTTAGTTTAATGGTCAGGTGTCCCAATACTTTTGTCCATATAGTGGTTATCTTAATATAACTATTCTTGTACTGTTTCACTTTACAGCTGTGCCTATATGCCACTTCCACTGACTACCCTCTGATACAGATCATTATACTACAGTATTTGTATCAGTGGCACAGATACTGCTAATGGGAAACCTCCTCAAATTTACAAAAACAGATTAAATATAAAAATAATAGAAATATACAGGTAAGCATCCGATGATTTTAGATGGGTATCATTGAGCATTTTTAAACGATTGGGAATATGCAAACAGTAGTTGGAAATGCCTCATTAAAATAGCTCTAAAAACGCTGACCTGCTTAAAATCTAACCACAACATATAGACAGTTGTATAGGCTTTATTGATTAATGTAAATTTGGTTTTAAGTGACAGGCTCACTTAAGCTCAGTTTAGTGGAGATAAGGTAGCTGAGTTACCAGTGCTGACTTGGCATCAAAGTTAATATGAACAATAGATGGAGACAAGGCATATTGTGTCATGATTGACATATATGCAATGTAATAGGAAATGTGCTACAATATTTAAATGGAATCTATCACTTGAATCCAAATAAATCTACATTCTAATTATCTATTAGAAGGGAAACTATTTAACGTTACAGATTAAATAAAATTAAAATATAAAGATTCCACTGAGCTTTTTATACTTTTTTTTTAACACAGTCAGGTGGTATCTTCATCTCTTAATATCTACCAGCCCTTACAATTATGTTAATAAACATGATGTTAATAAACCTTTGTGTATATGAAGACATACCATTTACTTTTTTGAAATTCATTTTAATAAAATAGATCCCCCCCCCAAAAAAAAAACTCTATAGGGATATGTGATTCTAATACAAAATTTTAAAAGTTGCCCTGCCACCTATGAAAGTCTCCTCTGTCGGCTCCTCTTGATGGTGGATAGCCAAGGCTGCCATTAGCCTATATGTTCATGTATCGATGATACATGGAAAATCCTCAAGACATACCATACTATTACATCCTAGGGCTTGCAATGTAGTAGTACACCATAATCACGTGAACTGGTTAATCCAACATAGTCTATCTATCTAAAATGAATGATACTGCACATGGGATAGCTGGATTTTTCTGGAAACCAGGGCTTCCAGATCATTGTCGGTGGCACTGACATGTTCAGATACTGTCAGGCTAGTTGTAGATAAAAAATAACTATTATAGATAGTTTGTTGGAAATTCATTTGATCAGGTAAATATCTTCAAGGTTTTGTTATGGTAGATGAATCACTTGATAAAAGACTGTCTTCTATTCCATTTCAGAAATTGTATGTTCCAGATACAGCTGACAGGGCTTCCTGTTTTTTTAAATTCCTAAATAATACTACAGTAGTATTTCCCAACAAGGTACATGTTTGTAGTTGTGCACAATCAATATGTGTCAGAACAGCCATGTGATTAAGGACTAAAGTCCCTGGCCTCTATTGACCCTAGAAGAGCTCTGTCCTCCAAAATGATGATAAATATAGTGCATATAAAATGGCCCAAATCATCAGCCACTTGGGTTTTACATTCCACGAATGCCACATCTGTTGGGGTCAAGCAAGAACAATTTAGATTTTTTATTTCCCAATGAAATTTTAGTTCTGGAATAGCTGGAGAATTATTGAATACTCACATTCTGCTGTTTATCTCCAGCTATATAAAAAAACATGGTATGGTACTACTATATGACTGAAAAGTCATTATTCTAAACTAATCCAGGTGAGTAATAGATGAACCAGCCAGCACCTGTTGTCTATTACCAGTATTTCCCTGGTACAATTCAGTGCAAAGTGAACTCTCTATTCCTCTTCCTTCCTCTTTCTCTCCACGTGCAAAATGGCATATACTCTTGTGTTCAGCCAACAGAAGGTCAAATTACATTTTTCAACAGTCTTGCAAGTGGGAATAGACTCTGCTCTTCATACTCTTCCCTCTACTTATGGGCTGGCAGTGGAAAGGTTTCAAAGGAATAAAGTGTAATTGCACAGAAATATTGTGGAAATCGAAAGATGTTGGCAGCAGTACGGGTTAAAAAAAACACAGTAACATACAGATCTACAGCCATACCTGAATATATAAGGCATAACATTGACAGTAATTCCCCATGTAGTACACAATAGCAGTTTGAAAACAACTCAAAGCCAGGTGGTGAAATTTTGGGAAGGGTGCTAACAGTTTTCACATAGATGCCTTTAAGCCACCAATGGTACTCTTGTAGGATCATACAGTGTCAGGGTCTGTTGTTTAAAAATTCCAATAAAAAAAGAATATATTGTCAAATTAAGCACACCTTTTTGGGCCTTCTTTGTCATCTCCAGGTTACATTAGTTTTTGTGTTTCAAGGAGTGCTCCATAGCTGTAACACTCACAATAAGATGTTAAAAATGTAGCAGTCAAGTAAAATTGTGTACAATTATTGTGTCATAATGTAAATATACATATATACCTGAGATATATATATATATCACACAATGTATGATATAGACAATATGTTTTTAAAAAAACATTAAAACTTCTGATTGACTTCTGTTTCTTCACTAATAATTTAAATCCAAGTGCATTGGGAATAATATGACGAAGAAGGAGCTGTCCATGGCACATTATGTTAATTTGAACCATAATATGAATTTGTTTAAAGACCAAACAGCCATAAAATGTAGAAAAGGATCACTTTTCTACATTAGATAAATATGCTATTATTGACAAAAGAAGACCCATGAGTTTCAAGAACTAGATATACGGTACATTTCCTTTAACAATGAAAACAATTATAAATCATCTAAGAAGGTTTTTGACAGACTTCCTACCAGCTGCCACAGATATTTACCCCATGAAAGCATCTGTCAAGTCTTCCTTGTATCCTCTCGAATGCTATTAGGTGACAGCAGGGGATAGAAAAAAATGCCCATGGGAATGGTCTCTAAGTGACTCTAAACTATGCAAGTGACTCAACTAATAGTAAAGCCACTGTCCATACCGAACTGGAGGCATAGTACTAAATGACTTATCTCCCTACATGAGCTCATCATGCTTGCACATAGCGATCAATTTCCTTCCAAAACTGATATGAGATAAATTGATATAAATATAATTGTGATGAACCTCATTTCCATGCGTTAAAGTTAAACAAATCTGAACATGTTTCGTTTGTAACCTCAAAAAGCCATGCCAAGTATATAGGCCTATTATTGTATCCTCAGAATTAAAGACATTTTAGAATCGGTTTTATGCTTTCAAGTCTCAATGATGCTGCAATTTAAATAGTGCATTCTATTTTAATTAACCACCCAACAGATAATTAAATCCACTGAAATTGTGGCCATAAAGCATCTGTCTCATGAACGTAAACAGAACCACTGCTTGCCGATTGGATACCGCATGGCAATGCGCTCTAGAAATATTTGAACTAATGAAAGCAGTAAAGCAAAAACAATCCTTTATGAAACATTTGATCATGAGGAAATACATTATAGTTTGAATATTTTCCACTCTCGGTCAGGAGGTAAACACAGACTATGAAGTGAGTGAAAAATGTGGCTATGCAGCAGTGAAAATAAACATATAATTTAATATTTTGACATCACTGTAGAATACTAATAGCCTGTCATAATGCTACATTCTAGAGACATTGGATGTGCAGCCAACAGAGCGGCAATACTTGCTGTTTCTGACAAATGTTTTGGATCACTACACTTGAGCCCTTAGAAAGCAGTTCCTTACATTTAGCTCTTTTTTAAGGCAGAGCAGATCTGTCTAGCAAACAAACAAGTGTGTACCCCTCAGTGCGATCTCTGAATTTCTAACCAATTTGAACACGACTTTCTAATTTTTTAATTGCCCTTCTTTGAAGATACGGAATGAGGATTTTCAGTGGGATTCATTAAATTCAAGAAATGAACTGTGTAAGATTAAGCAGCAGCAGATGGGCACAAGAAAGCACGAATCTACACTGTGAGCAAAGGAGGACACGTTAGAGGGAGAGCCAGAAATGCAAAACGGCATTACAAGAGCTGGAGGAAGTAGGGAGATTGAGAGAACTTCCATAGCTCTATAATTTCTCAATTAAAATTCAAAGGTGCTGGAAAGCCGAGAAGACGCTTGGAGCTATTAGCAGAGTGGTTAAAGTTACTTAACATTATGTAGGATAAACTGCAGTGAGTTTCGCATAATAATAGAGTCATTTTGGTATAGCTTTCAGATAATATCCTGGAGGTTTTCATAGAAGAGACTGAGAAAGCTTAATTTAAATTATACCTTTTTATAGGACATTTTTTTTTCTTTCTTTTTAAATTGGCTTTAAACCTTTTCAAACTTCCACAGCGGAGAAAAGAGATATTTGTCCTGCGTATCTATTATAAGAAGCTATCAAGTTGAATTAGAGTTGCAACATTGGCTGGCAGGAATAATACATGCTGCCGAGGCCATAGTGTACATGAGTGACTTTGTGCTTTTATCAGCAGAACCCGTAAAACAGACCTTTGGGTTTATTATTATTATTATGTATTGGTTTATAAAGCACCATCATAGGGGGAGAAAGTCTACGATAATGCCTCAGTAGCTAAAAAATTTATAATATACTCCAAGTACAGCCTCTAGTCCTCAGTATTTATGAAAAAATATTTTGTAATGTGCTAGCTTTCCCATATAAACTAATTAAATTTGCAAGCATTTGTCTATTATCGTAACATTGTGGTTGTCCCAAATGCGAAGCTGGATTTAGGCTCAAGGTTATAGAAGTTACTTATGGCCCAATACATTTTGCAATATTACAGAATACCCTTAAATTGGAAGGAAAGGGGTTTACAAAGCGTTGGCACGCTAGATAATCCAGCATTGCCTCCAGGGATGAAAAGGATTAAAGGAAAACATGCATTAGGGGTTACATATAAAGAGTACTTTTGGTGCAAACTATAGCAACCAGCAGTGTTTACTGCTCTTTTTATCCTATTCATTGTATATAAATGGGCCTTTACACATAATGCCCATTGTGAGTAACCTAGTCAGCCAGTGCTGTTCTGTATTAAGGAACTGTTTTTTGTAACTGTTATTCCATGTCCTATTACATATACAAACCATATATAGAAAATTGGAAAATGAATGGACAAAGCTATACAAATCTACATGCATGATCCATAGATATATTGGGGTCAAATCCGGAGCAGTATATAGGTTGAACATGATGGGCTTGGGTCTTTTTTCAGCCTCAGTTGCGATGTAATATAATCCATTATACTATATTCTCAGTTTGAAAAGTAAATGGTGCCTTTTGATGAATGGTGTACTCTGTTTTCCACATTCCTTATGAATTCTGATATTTACTTCTTGTGCAAAATGAAGAAAAATGTCTTTTAGACCAGTTGCCCACTTGACTTATATCATATGACCTTCATTTTAAGATTGGTCTGCTTGCTAAATGGTTTGGCACAAATGTGCCTTGCACTTGAAAATCTACTACATACTCAACTGCATTTATCTAAAGTTGTTGATTGAAAGGTGCCATGGATTTGAACAAGGGTTAGCTATTGTGCAAAGGGAATTATTGATCAGCGTGTCTCCCGTGCTCCTCCTATAATGGGTCTCGGCTCAGAAAAGCATTTCCCTGTGACAATATGTCATCCTGCATTAATGGTACATTTACTGTGTGTCATTAATGTTTTTCTGAAGCATAGAGAAAGAAGGCAGCTTATAAATAAATAATATTGCCCTGTGTACAGGCACAGTTTTACCAGCTAAAATCCACAAAACACTAAACCAAAAGTACCCCCATCTGTTCTTCTACCTCATTAATATGTATTAAATATCAAGGCCAGATTAAGGTGGCTGGGGCCCTGGAGCACTTACACAAAAGGGGGACCGCTTTTCATGCAACCAACTGTTTTTCCACATCCACAAAAAACATAGTTAATATGACAAAAAACATGTTTTTGCAGATTTCTCTACATTCTACGTTTCTCTAGATTGTAAGCTTGCAAGAGCAGGGCCCTCTTCTCCTTTGCACTAGTTTGTTATTGTATGTGTTTATAAATTGTTCTAATTAATGTAACAGCGCTGTGGAATCGGCCGGCGCTTTATAAATAAATGTAATGTAATTCTTTCTCTACATTCTTTCTTTCACACCCTTTTCATCAAATTATGGCCCACTTAATCTAAGGCCCGGACACTGCATTTGACAGGACATAAAATGGTGGGAAAAACTAGGCACTTAAGCTCCTCAAATCTAGCCTAGAGTTGCTATCAGCTATTGCGCTTCAACAACTTTCCATGTTGTCTGGGGGCTGCATTCCTCCCACCAGCATGGAGTGAAATGAAAGAAGGTAAGAGGAGAGAGGCTGAACACTCCATGACCAACAGCCCGCTTCCTGCCTGGGTGAAGATGGACGCTGGCAGAGAGGATTAATCAGGTAATATAGAAATACCTGCTGTAGAGCAGGCTCCTCTCTGCTGGTGTCTGGAAGCCCCGCACATTAATCTAGAGTTTACAGGGGGCCTGGGTTACGGCGGCAGTGGAACAGCTCAGGCTACTAAAAAATGGGGGCTCAGGGCCCCCTTCCCCTCTGGGGCCCTTAAGCAATTGTTCCATGTTCCCATTGGCTAATCCTGCCCTAATTAATATACACAGATAATGATAAATTAGGTGCAGGGAAAATATTTCCTTCTAGAAGCTGTTTGTAGTTTGCCATTCATTTTGTAATGACATTGTTACATTTTACTGAAATGAAACTGTGCTTACATCTAAAACATTTTACTTTAATCAAGTTTGCTTAGCTCCAGCAATGTGAACATTACAGGGGTCGGCGAGTTTAACAATTCAGATATGATTGCTCTTAGCAGGAGGTTTAGCTACTAGAGGAAAAAAAACATACAAAAAGACAAAGTATGTGTCTCTCGTATACCTGTTCCTCTACTTTAACAAGAAGGGCTCTCAGGAAAAGCCACACATTCTCAGCAGACCTACATGCGTTCATATATTTTCATTATTTATCTAATACACTCACTTTTCTGCTTACTTCAACAATGTTAATGTTTTATTATTACTAGTCCTGCCAAAAAAAACACTCTTTATTGTTTTTTTTTGTTTTGTTTTTTTTGTTTTTTTTTATTTTTTTTATTTTATAAACATAAAATGCAGAATGATACATAACAATTTGAGATCTAATCATTTTTACAGGATAATATCAAAAAGACTTTATTGTTTTAAGTACATGAGGCAGAAGTTTGGGCAAAGGGTTTAATCAGTAATAGTTATAAGGGATGAAAATGTTTCAAATGGTGCTCAAAGTAAAAGTTATGAAGGAAAAGAAAGTATTAAAGGGAATAATAATAATGAGACTGAAGAAACACAAAATAACTAAATGAATGAAGCTGTTACAGAAATAGATAAACCATGACAGTAAAGAAAATGGGGGTATGAGAGAGCGTGTGAGACGGATTATTTTTATAAGGTTTTGCATGGCATATTGAGTTGAAGAGGGGATGGTATTGACGCAGACATGATCTAATGGGAATCTGCATTTTAAAGCTTTGAATAAATATAACAACTCTCGAAAGTACTGTATGTTTTATGCAATACCCAGGGCTGGCCCTACAATGGAGCCGAGTGGGGCAACTTTTGAAGTGCCGCCTGGGGCTTACCCGCTCGGCACTCCTCTCTCCTCTGCGGCGAGTCTCCCTGTTCGGTCTTGGTGCCAGCTTGTAATGCTGAGCGCCGGAAGTGACGGCAATTTCCAGCGCTCAGCATTACAAGCCGGCACCGTGGCAGAGCAGGGAGACTCGCTGCAGGACTGTTTAAAGGTAAGTACAAAGGGGGGGTGAGGGTAGATAATGCCGTCGGCAAAGTTTAAAATGTCGCCCCCCCCCCGGTGTCGGCGGGGGGGGCGTCATTTTAAACTTCGCCCCAGGAGGCATTAAGTCTTGGGCAGGCCCTGACAATACCAAGCTTGGAGTGTAGCAAGGCATATGAGATGGGATACAGGTACATTCCTCGTTCAAATATTGGATTGTTAATAATTGTGAATAATTCTTAGTTGTTATACAGTTGTGCTTGCCACCAGCAGAATCAGTAGATATGGTAATAAGAAGTGTACCCATCTAGCCAGCTAACAGAGCGACCCACAAGAGAGGGGTATTTTACAGTATTTCAATTAAATTAGACCTGTGCAATATGCACAACCATTTGATACTAAAAGTGTATTTGAAACGACCGGTTTTCTTAAGTGCTACTTCATAATAAGAGTACAATTAATAAGAGTACAATTTAAGAACTACTAAATACTAAAGTAAATTTACATACTAAACATATAGGGATATGCAATATCTTTCTTCTAATAGTTATTTGGGCACTGAATGGATGGCGTAACGATGAATGGTGTGCAATGGTTTTCTCAGTGATTGCGCTTCTAGTAAACTGCACTATGAGTTCATTTGCTGTTTATTTTATAATGTGTACTACAATGACTGCACTTATTGACGTGGTAAGATGTGACCACCCAGCAAAAAAAAACTGTTTCTAAAGCTGTTCCAATCAGCTTGTGCCAAAATGGAGGCAAACATAAATGGTAAATGATGTTTTTTATACATTTAAGCAATGAAAATACAATACAAACAATGTTTATTCGGTTTCTCACCATTTCTCACCATTTGATCATTTTCCCTGTTATATGATCTCATTTTGTTGAATAGAGAAAATGAAAACTTCAAAAAAAGTCCAAACAGGGCCATTGATGTTGGGTGTGACACTGTTCTGATCAAGAATCAAGTACACTGCACTGCAGCTATACAAGATTCTACAGAGTGGCACTGTTAGACTTACACATATGTTACTTGCTATATTTACGTACGATGTGAACCTTTTACAGTGCATCCTTATTCCAGACAATTTTAAATTGTACCTTCCTTTTCATTTTTTTTAAAAAAAGCTTTTTAATATCAGCATATATTTTTTAATATACTATATTTATATTAACTACATATCAACTCAAAAGACTAATGAAACACTGGGGGAAAAAAATGAGCATTCTATTTAAACTCTCTAAAAGATGTTTATGTTATCTAATAAAACATAGAAAATTAAAGACAAATCACTGCCCAAAATAATTGAGGAATTAAGTTCTTCGGCTATGAAGGGAGACATAAATTAAATTAGCTTTATTCAACCTTCTTGCATCTCAACCTCTACAGCCTTTAATTCAAATAAGAATTTAAGTAGGGGATTTCAGTTCTAAAAAGAAGTGCCAAACTGTGACTTAAAAACAGCAGCTAGGTACAGCATTTCTGCATTTTCAAGCGCAACTGTTTCTAGGGGTAACACGGTACAACTCTATAATATTAGTGTTGTCATTTATAGTCCCTTGCCATTTCTAAAAAGAAAGCATCACAAATGAGAACCACAATAATGTTTTGTTTATATGTCAGATTGTTATTTTCCATCTGCTTACATCAAAATCGTTAACAGGGCATTTTATGCAAATGTATGCTTTATCTCCCATAATCCCTTATGATTATTCTAGAAATACACTTAAAATGTAGCAAACTATGTATGGTACACTAGTGCTAAAAGCTGCGTACAAGCTCGCAAGTCAGGAGCAGGATTCCCAGCATTTGACTTTCCAAGAATGGAAATGATTGGTTCTTTGAATGCATGTATTAAGATTTCATGGGGGGAAAGTAGTATAGTTATATATGTGCAAGATTCAAAGAAAAGCTCTCACTTTCACTGGAACACACATTTTGCCAAGAGATCTGATTTATCAAATAAAAATGAGGGCATTTGCACAGGATCTATCCATTATAGCTTAATAAAGTCAGGGAGGAACTTACAGAACTAGCGTTTCTGCAACATTTCAACTTCCCTGCGCCAGTGAACATCTCTTGCAAGGAAGGCAGAGGTGGTCCTGCATATGCAATAGTCAAGGCCAGCTCTGTCCTTCTTACATGAGAAGCTCGCTGAGCTTGGCCCCTTGGCAATGCATAATAAACAAGGGTGTTTAAATGCTTCAACAAAGTGAATAAAACCATTTAAAATGTTCAAAAATAGGGATAGGATCATACGTAAGTAGGCCAGCTGTTGCTCATGCTTGGAATCACCAGAACGTTGATTTTTAAAGAAGCCCAGAAATACATTCTGGTTGTTGATTGTTCATACAACCACGATATTTAATGCACCACACGTCAAACTCTGAATGCGAGACAAATAAAGTAATCCTTTGAACAGATTCGGTCCCACACGCAAATAAAGTGTTCATCAATCAAAAGCAACATATGAATATATGAATAAAATAATTTTGTAAAGTGTTCCACACTCCCACTAGATTAAAAATTCAACAATGAAACTGGAGTAGGATTTTGCAGTTTTAGCCTGTACAGCAATTACATAAACTGGGAAGTTAACCTATGGGCCTGCTGCTAATCGAGGTAATAAAATAATTTAATACAAATAACTGCCTAGGAGAAACTTATGTTATTTCTATGAAATTGATACCAATTATAGTACCTGTATTGTCCTACCTAGAATAGGTAGTTATTGTTAATGTTTGTAATTCCGATGGCATTTCAGTCGTCCTATACTCCGTAACATTTCCTCCAAGTTCCTAATGCAACCCTATGTGTATAGGACCTGGAGATGCTGCTTTACAGGAGAAGCAGCTTCATCTTGCCATCCGTGCAACATGGACTGAAAAAAGTAATCTGTACACACATGGCCCTTTTCCGGGAATTACAAAGTGGGGATAGACAAACCAATCCACACCACTTATCATTTCATAAGGCTGAACAGAGAAACCCCTGTTTTGTTACAGATGTAGTTAGTGGTAAAAGACTTTATCAAGACTCTTTTTGTGACTTCATAGTACTTGGAACATTTTTAAATACAAATTAAAATCGTATTTTCTGCGACTACAAAAGTCTGAATAGTATATGTAAGGTCTGTTATTTGATGGATTTAGGAAAAAACATTATAAATATTGTATGTCGTTCTGCCAAAGGCTTTATTCAGTTAAAAAACAAATCACAATTACATATTGTTCTTAGTCATCGCTAACATAAAATGTTGTGGCCATGCTGCCAATTGAAGTCTTGAATTAGACTAATGAACTTAGGTTTTCTAATGTATTATATATATATATATTGGTAAGTAAATAATAGTAATAATATAAATATAACATTTATATTGCTGAAATGTAAATGATAATAACTGACAAAGCAGGCAGGTCCCCTCTTAAATTGATGTGACGCCACTGCTGTTGACTTAATTCTAACATGTGTACCTACACTTGTGTACAGATAGAATTATTTAAGAATCATGTTTTCTGTATGTAAATTGTATAAATATGGTCATTCTATAATGCACACTACCTTCTACCTCAGGCTTTGAAAGCTTCATTCACATTGTGCTGGCTACGCATGTTACCAAGTACAATGAAGCAGCAGATACCACAGGTACAGGAAGATAGTAATTACCAAGTGAAACACGGAATGGCTCTTTCTTCTTGTAATCAGTTGGTTGATTCCAATCATTGCTGCAATGGTGTGAAATTAAACTAGAAAATCCAAGAGGCATACTTTATAGATGTTGAATATATGTCTTTCGCCCCAAGATTGCTCAGAAATTGCACAGAAATAATGAGGACCACAGATTATATGTTAATTTATTCGTTGTTAACCTTTGTAATTTACAGTCTTTTCCCAACATTGCACTAGAAACCTCTGACATTTTAGCAGATCCCAAAAGCCGCAATATTTCTTAATAGACGTTTATAGATAGTTAAAAGTTTTGGAATAATAACAAATGTTCATTAAGTTCAACCTTTTCAATATATTACTAATTGCATTTACACAGGTAAAGGCAAATACCGCCCCCAAGGTGAAGTTAATTTCGTCCGCTGGACCAATCATTATTTTAGTTCAAATATGAACTACGTGAATGACATTCCTGTCAGCACGACACTTTTGTGAAGTTCCTACTAAATGTGAATATTATTATTATTTTTTTTTATATTTGGTCTTGAAATCTAAACACAGCACAATCACACTTTCGAAATAATTGCTACATTGACTCTCAAATTCTTTTCATAATGCATCTAAGTGAAGTGTGTATTTATACAATCAAACTATAGAACATTGCACTGATATTAACATGAACATGAGTAGGGATATAAGCTATTGAAATGAATTTATGTGCTTTATACCGTACCAAGCTAAAATACTGATAGACAGAGGTCTGGAGTGATGAAACTTAATTCACAAACAGGCTAGTTTGTCTTCGATTTCTTAAAAAGAAGAAAATGTGAAGGCAGTTTTGACCTAGATGGCTGATGGAGAATTCAGCTGGATAGACATTGCGACCACCTTTACTGCAAGAGTCCCTCCAAGAAAAAAAAATCTCTTAATGATAGACTGTACTTAGATGTAATTATCTGTTTCTTAGCAACTGAAAACATCAACTATTAATTGTACCAGCTGTGATAAAGTAATTATTGTGACAGTTAGATAATAGATCAGACACATTCCCCTGCATTTTGTTTCTCCCTGCGCCTGTGGCTTTGCTAAAAATGAGAACCAATGTTGTTTGCATTATGAAAGTTTGAAAAATAAAATGTATTCTTAATAAAATTTCAAGATAGGCAGTTATAAATTGATTTAAGTTTTAGTAAAAAAAAATCCCTCTGTGCTTTTGTGTTTGTTCAGACATTTCTTGTATAATTCTGCTGAACAGGGTATTTTATCTTCACCTTTTTATTAATACATTGTAGAGTGTGTGAATTGGTGTATGGTGTTAGCATGTGTGTGTTACTGTATAGTGTGTAAGTGTATGTAGGTTTATGGTGTTAGCATGAACATACGGGTCTTAATATTTGGTGTTAGCATGTGTGTGGTTGTCAGTGTCTGATGTTACCGTAAGTTTGTGTGTCACTATATAGTGTTGGAGAGTCAGGGATGAGTCTTGGATTAGTGGTCCCTGAGGCGGAGTAATTATGTAAGTGTACAGTGTTAAGAGTCAGTGGGAGGAAGAGTGAATGTGCGTGTTAGAATGTATGCGTGTTGGTTATAGGATGTGCTGAAGATATACTGAACTGAATACTGAGCGCCACTAACCCAAAGCTCGTCCCTGTTCTCATAAGGTGTGCAATGATTGGGACAAATGTGATGGACACAGGGCATGCTGATGGAAGGAGCATAGAAATCCAAGCATTAAGTCTGTACTGGGCACCAAGATTTCCGATGGGAGCCCTACTATTAATATCTATATATGTATTACAGCTTGTTTCTAGTACTGGCAATCCTGTGTGAGCCAAATGTTTGGAGTGTCTCTTGAATACTTGAGCTGGAACTCAAAAACAATTAGCAGTGGCAAAGTTTAATACTATTACACTTTCTGCATCAGCTTTTTCCTGTATAATGAGATCAGTTCCAGCATTGGTCCATCTTTTGCTGGTGTAGTTTGTTAGTATCTACATTGTAGGAGGCATCTGTCCGTGAGCTGAGTGGGCATTTACCCATAACAACCATTATACAAGGCCTCAATTGCCAGCCTGATATAAATAAATGTCCCTAAAGCCCGTCTTCAGGCTCTGGATTAGTCAGTGAAGTGAGGTTGTCTGTATCAGTCATTAGAGCCTGTTGAAGCAAATGGACATTAACAAATGATAAAAGCTCCAGTACTTTAGGGAATTATCCCAGCAGTACTGCATTATGATGTTGGGCGTGAAAATGGGTTAATTTAGACTTGAGTGAGCTGATTCATAAATCAGTTCTAGTCCCAGACAGTTTCACACCAGAAAAAAAAGACATAGGCAGCTAAAAAGCACATATCAGAGAAAAAGATGTTAAACAAGTGAATTTACTCTTTAGCGTGCAATTAATCCTCCACATGATTACAGTTAACAACTTTATTTTAAAAGACCTGAGCTTAGATGAACAGGCTTGTTGACAAAGCATTTTCCTTCAGAACTAGGGTGAATAGAACATCGTGTTTAATAAAGGCTACCTGCAGGTCAGGGCTATTCATTCTCTCTAAGTAGATTTTGTGTAGAGACGAGGTATAAACGTCCACTTAACCTCCTCTCTTCCAATTTAAAACAAGAAACAACACAAAAAGTCTTGACGATTTGGTGTTTAAGAGGGGCTGCAAGAATTCTTGATGTTCTGCTAACAACAGCTCAATAACAGCTTTCTATGAGAAAATTCACACTGGTTGCAGTTTTTAACAAAAGGACCTTTTGTTGTTTTGTATTATTGAACATTGTATACACTGCAGAGTTTAGAAAAAGTAGAATATAATGCAAAGTGGCACAAGTGAAGCTTCTTCATTTGTTCTGATTTGTCTGATTTTTTTACCACGGGGAGCTGCATTCTGAGCGTTCTGGCACCAAGAACATAAAGCAATTATGGCCACTATTTCTAAATAAACAATTGAAGCCTGTAGGTACTACAAGGTTGTGGCTAACAATATTTGGCTGTTCCTTTAACTCATGGCAAGTAGTAAAAGTATGAGCAGAACATTTTATAAAATGTGCAGAAAAAGCAAGAAGACAATTTAGTGGTGGAATTCTGGAACTTCTTCCTCTGCTTTTTTTTAAATGCTATTTATCTTACACATGTTTGACATTCAGTGATAAAACCCCATCTCTCTCATCTGTCTTTTTTCAGGATTCAATTAACAAGATATGTGATGTGCAAGGCATAGAGGTGAGTTCTTTGAAGACATAGACCTCACTACCTCTCTTCTCGATTTCTGTCTGGGTGGTATAATTTTTTTTTTTTTGCTTTTTAAGTAAGTCAGCAGATGAGAGATCATGAGGAGGAGAAAAGGGTGTGTGGCTCTGTTAGTAGATTAATGGCAAATACAAAATTACAATAGCAAGAAGAGTTTTTAGAACATGACTTAAGTAAAGTTAAGGATTGCTTGCTATTCAGTGCAACTAAACATATTTTAGCTATATTGAAATGCATATATGCTTAGAAAAATGGGTACAGTCATAATTACACAAGAGCAAATGGACAATTTTGGTGATAAAATATTGACACGGGGGTGAATCTGAGGCGAGAGTGGTAGCTTTTGCTGATGACCTACTTTTATTTCTTTCTGACCCCAAGTGGTCTATTCCCCCTCTAATGGACCTTTTGCTTTGTTTCATTGGGCTTCCGGGTTCTTAATTAATGCGACCAAAACAGAAGCACTTCCCATCTTTCCTCAGGCAGGAGCGGTTGGGGAGATCGTTTCCCTTTCCGCTGGACTGCCTCCCCGGCTCTCAAATACTTGGGTCTTTGGATCCCTTCCTCTCTTTCCCAATTGTACAAATTAAATGTCCTTCCTGTTTTTCAGCAGGTTGATGGATTGTTTAAAACTTGGGCTAAGTTCCCCCTCTCCTTCAGGGGTCGATGCCACCTGTATAAGATGGTTGTGTTCCCTAAGCTCCTCTACCCTATTCATATGCTTCCGATTTCGTTACGACGAGCTGATATCCACGCTCATCATCGTTCCCTCCAACACTTTCTTTGGGGAGGTAATCGGTCTCGGATCGCACTGGTTAAACTACAGCAGCCCACCTCCAATGGAGGCATGAATATCCTGCAACTCCCTGATTATAATCTCGCAGCTAATTATAGGTATGCCATTGACTGGGTTCTGGATAGGAACCGTTTCGCGTCCACTGGGTTGGAGTCCCAACTTTCCCCTGATATCCGGTTACCTTCTCTCTTACACCTGCCGATGCACTTGTGGTCACGTGAATTATGACTAAATCCGCTGTTGTTTCATACCTCCAGGGCGTGGACCCGGGTGCAAAAACGTTTGGGCTTACGGTCTTCCCCTACTATCTATGAGTCCTTGGTCCGTAACCCTCGGTTCCACCAGGGCAAATCCGCTCCTATTTTTAAACGACTGGAATGTGTGGGTGGTCGTCTTGTTGTTGACTTCGTTTCCCCCGCTACATCTAGTGTACTTACATGGCAACAGTTTTGTGAGAAGTTTTCCTCAGTTTCTTTTCACCCGTTACATTACTTGCAGCTTCGCAGCTTTGTTGTCAGTATCTTAGCTACACTGTCGCCCAGGGATCGCAACAATCCGCTCGACAATATAACCCTATGTACCTCCTCCAGATCCCTCTCTATGTCAATTCTCTATGGGCAAATCCGTCCTATTATTACATGGGGATCCATTGGGCAGGGCTTACCCACTTGGAAACAAGATCTTCCTGACATAGAACTAGATACCCTGGTTGACGCTACGGTGCTAAATTCTAGGCTCCTCGTTTCACGTTCCTACAGTGAAATGTTTCTGAAACTTCGCCATCGAGCATATATGACCCCGAAGCTTTATGTAATGGCCCGGTTAGGTGATAGCTCTAACTGTTTTAAATGTGTGGCCCCTGATGCTGATCTTTATCATAACCTTTGGACCTGCCCTCACATTGTGACTTTCTGGAATGGCGTTCATAAATATATAGTTACCGTTTTAAAAATTACTTTTCATTTGACAGTGGAATGGGCCCTTTTTGGTATCTTGCTGCCTTCCGACACTAGGCCTTTTTCGGCTAGGGACAGGACCATTCTGATCACTATGTCGGCTGTTAGTAAGAAAGCCATACTGGCCCAATGGATACAACCTTCCCCGCCACTTCTTGACATGGCTGTCCGCCGCCTCCATTGCATTTTCAGATTAGACTGGCTGGAAGCCACTTTGCATAGAGAAGTCAAGACTAAGTCTTTCTTCCAGAAATGGTCTTCCTTTATTACGGTTATGGACGACTCTATTAAAATGTCCCTGCATAACACATTTCGCTCCACCAGTTGGTTCTGCCTTCAAACGCTAAAGGGGTCCTCTCCGATTCCAGGGTTTCCTTGTATTCGCGCGTTGGTTGTGTGAGAGTCTGTGGTGGCGTGCTGCGATTCTAACTTCTGCTCACTTGCAGTCATAAGGGTTACTGATATTTCGTGCCTTTTATTTTGACTCCTCTCATATGGTTTTTTCTTATTATTTATGTTTCTTATGTCATCCTGATTATCGGTATGTACATCTCAGGACTCCTATGTTAATATTGCATACTTATTGTCTCTGTATGCTCTAATTTGGTTTGCCCTTATCTCCATTTGTGTTTTGTACTTTATGTGTGCAACATCCTCTTTTGAATAAATTGTTTTCCAAAAAAAAAATATTGACACGGAATGCAAGTATGATCAAAGTCAGTAAAATATATATATATTTTTTTAAATCATGTGGTTAAAATGAAACTTGCTTTCTTGCAGCCTTGGAAATGTACCAATATTTTGTCTGCTAATTGAACTCGATGTAGTTGGTCCCCCCTTTGCAGCTATAACAGCTTCCACTTTTCTGGGAAGGCTTTCCATGAGATTATTTCTGTGGGAATTTTTGTCCATTCATCCAGTAGAACATTTGTGAGATCAGGGACTGATGTTGCATGAAAAGTAATGTCTATGTATCTAGAATGCAATGTCATAAAAGTCCTTGATGGTGCAATGTTCAGGTGTCCCAATACTTTTGTCCACCTAGCGTATATTGATATTTGTGTCACCAATGTCATATGGTATATGTAAGGGTAAATATTATGTTTTTACAGTTTCTTGCTTCAAGATTTTTCTTCTTACATTCAGGTGCCATGTTGCTCTGCAGTGACCTTTAGTACTTTGCTCTCTAAAGCTTGTAATCTAGAGAAATACTAGGCATTATGAATGTCATGTGCAGAGATGCTTGCAGCCCAGACCACCCCTCCATCGATGTAGGCCCTCTCTATTAACTCTTTACATACATTTCACAGCTCCTATACATGAAAGAATAAACAGAACGCTAGAGTTTGAACCTCTAGGCCTCCACTGCAGTAATTAAAAAAGGCCCTTATCCACATTAATCTGTAAGTAAAGTAATGTGTGAAAAACATACCATGCATGAGATGAGTTAGTTCACTGTAACAGGATACCATCAATTTCATTACGGAAATACAAATGAATACATTAACTAGAGCCTCTGTCAAGAAAATGCGTATGGCTAATATTACGTGGGCCTAATCACTGACACAATTAAAGGATTAGTGTGACACCTACACACAGTCATTTGTATATGAAAGGTGAACCATAGACTGGCGAAACCTCTGAACACTGGCCATGAGAGAATTAATTTCTGTTAAAGGGCAATCACTTCACACATCATTATATGCGGGGCTAACATACAGAATCCCTTATTGACTAGCTACTGGGTAGGCTGACGTTATTTATACGCTTGTAAGAAAAAATAAAACGTAATTACTACAGTCTATATATACAGTATATATATAAAATAATATATTAGACATTCACACTTGATAAAAAGTAGTTGATTGCCTGAGGATGATGATAGTTGTGGTTTTGTGACACCTGTCGTGCAAATTAAAATGACTGAGCTAGCCCACAAGGTTTTAAAATGCACACGCAAGAGCTATGCTGATATAAAAAACAAAAAACATAGTAGCAAGTGAAGTCAAATTTAACAAGACCAAAAATCTCAGAGCTGTTAGCTTTGATAACATGCTTGTAAATCGGTATCGCGTCACTTACCCAGTAGGGAGATTCGTAATACCCAGACATTTATAGTTCTAGGAGCACATTAATTTGTATGTTGCTGTTTTGTCTCTCCTTAGGTAACCATACAATTCTGTATTTTAATGTGATGCTATCATTGTTCTAGCCCTGTTTTTTTAACAGCTGGGCCAGCATGTAGCTCCCATGGTTCGCTACAACATTGCTTATTTGCAGGGCTTTACAGTACATTTGGCCAACATTACCTATTTGGCACATAAATACAACATTTACGGAAATATAAATAGTAACTTTCCAAAGTCACACATAACATTTTATAATTATAATATAATACATCAACATCTAGTTTGTTGTCTATATTATACTCTTCTTTTTATTATTATTATTATTATTATAGGAAAAGACTACACAAATAAAAAGTGGTCGCTAAGAGATGCCACTTTATCTTTATACATAGATCTGCCTGAATTAGGTGTTAACCTAGTATTATTTTCCAACACATAGTAGCCATAATGTATAAATTTGTCCAAGCACATCTGTTCTATGTATAATCATGTGGCCGAATAGTGCCAGGTACTTGCATTTAGTGTATGGATCTAATTGCTTATTTGCATTGATATTTAGATATCCTAACATACAAATACTGCTTGCATTTTGATCAGTTACTTGTTAAATAGCAGTATAGCCTAAGTTAAGAAATCAATAGAAAATTAGCATTAAACACAGATGAATCTACTTTTTAAGCTAGTGAATCAAGAAAACAAGGCATGTTGAAATGGCAATAACAATAATATTCTTAATGAAACCTGAAATAAATAATGTTTGCATTTTTTTGTTTCAAGTGAACCTTTCGATTGTAATTGTAGCCATAACTTAAAATTACATTCTCAGAACTTATTAAAACACCAGTGCAACTGCTACAATATGAACCATTGTTTGATGTTGCATCTACACAAAGCAGCTATATTTTATGGACTTGTTTTTATTTTCTGTTATTTTTAAGATACAGTAATCAGAAAGCACATTCTGACTTTGGTTTACAGATAATAGGTCACGGATCTGAAACTGTGCATTCAGATCCCCAGTTATGGGAGCTTGTAATATAAAAGGCTCATCTGAACTGAACTGGTAAAATCTAAAAAGATTGAAACAGCTGCACTCAGGTTCGTGTAATTCCAACCTGATCAATACTTAAAGCTATGTATAAAGTAGCAGGTACCGTATTTGCTCGATTATAAGACGAGGTTTTTTTCAGAGCAAATGCTCTGAAAAATACCCCTCGTTTTATAATCGAGGTCGTCTTCTAATCAGACCTCAAAAATGTCTGCTGGGGCAAGGCTGCTCACCGGTGCTTCGGTCGCGAGCAGCGTCTCCTCTGCATCCGGAAAACAGGAAGCCAGCAGCACTGCCTCCCCCCTCCCTTCTCTGGGGGCGTGGCCAGAGAA
>VKOC01048604.1:0-26263 GCA_009364415.1 Spea multiplicata | reverse complement strand
CAGTTTGCCATCATGATCTTGCTCTGCTTCCTCATCTGTATCCCCACAACCAACCACAAGGATGTCATCAGCTATTGGTTCAATACCACTGAGTCCAGCTAATAGTTCATGTTGTTTTCGTTGATACACCTCTGGTGCAACGGATACCCCAAAAGGCAATTTGAGCCATCTTTTCCTGCCCCAGGGAGTCCAGAAGGTTGTCATGTAGCTACTTGCATTATCCAATTTACATTGTAAAAATGCATCCCGGGCATCAACAAGTGTGAACAAACGTGCCTTAGGTAGCTTGTACAAAACATCCTCGAGAGTTGGCATGATGTAGTGGGATCGCCTCAGTGCTAGATTCAAGAATTTGGGATCGATACATATTCTTAGCTTATCAGGCTTCTTTACAATCACCATGTTACTTATCCAATCAGTTGGTTCAGTCACTGGTGCAATGTGTCCATCAGCTTCATACTGGTCGAGTTGTGCCTTAACTGCCTGCTTAATGGCTACTGGCACATTGCCTGGTGCACATTGGACTGGAGGGACACTCACGTCAAGGTCAAAATGAACTTCCCCTGGTACAGATTCTACAGGTCCAGTAAAAACATCACTAAATTCCTGTAATAGCAGTTCTTTTGTCAAGGGCCCTTTGAATTGATTGTCCATCATGTTGAGCTCTGCAGGGATGGAGAAATGTATCAGCCCTAGACGCTCACAGGTTGAGCCGGATAACAGTGGCTTTTGGCAGGCTTCCACAATTTCAAACTCTAGCTTGTGCCTAAGTCCACGTATGACACATTCAGTCTTGAAGAGTCCTAGAGATTTCATAAGGTCACCTGAGTATAACCTTAGTCTGGTGTCACTTGGCAGTAGACATGCTTCTGGTGCTAACTTCATTTTGTCTCTCAAGCACATCACATCACATGTTGCTCCAGAATCAAGCTGACAGGATTGGGGCTTATTATTTAAATTTAAAGTGACAAACCATTTCTTTCCTCTGGTTTGCACAGCGCCGATCAATTCACTGCTGTATATCATTTCAGCGGTTTGTGGTTCTTCCTCATATGCAGATGAATTCTCCATGGTGTGTAACTTTCCTATTGATGGCTGTCTTTTACTTGACAAACATACTTTAGCAAAATGATTTGTTCTTCCACAAGACCTGCACGACTTCCCATAAGCTGGACACTGCTCTTTAATTCTTTGATGCAGAGTCCCACAATATTTGCACGCTGTAGGGTCGGCAGCATTTGTGTTAAACAGGCGGCGTTGTTGATGTGGTTTGCTTATGTGGTGTCGCTGCATTGCAATATTTATGCTGTCGGTCTGCTGTCTGTCCTGGTCCATAACTTTCATACGCCTGTCAGTGAGCTCTGCTGTACGGCACGTTTCAATGGCTGTGTTTAAAGTTAAGTCACGTTCTCTTAGGAGACGCCTGCGTGTGCTCTCACTAGCTATACCGAGAACAATTTTGTCCCTTATTAATTCATCCCTTAGTGTACCATATTCACAAGTTGCTGCCTTTTCTCTCAAGCGTGTAACAAAGTTATCAAGAGATTCTCCCTCTTCTTGTTTGCAGCATCCAAACACATATCTTTCATATATGACATTTTTAGCAGGTTTGAAATAAACTTCCAGTGCATCTAATATTGCAGTAACATTCTCTTGCTGCCCTACTGTGAGGTTCAGATTGTGCTTATACACATGCCTACATTCACTGCCCATGATTCTCCTCAGAGTTGCTGCCTGCACTGCTGCAGATTTCTCATTCAACCCTGTAGCCAGGGAATAATCTTCAAATTCAGCTCTGAAAGAATCCCAATTGCTGCTCCAATCCCCACTGATTCTCATGCCCTCAGGGGGAGGTATGCAATTCATGGCTGCCATGTTTAACCCTCTGAGCTCTCAGATGTCAGAAAATCCACAAAGAACAGTCTTAGGTTGTAATTCACAAACCTGTGCAGTATCCCAAAGCTGCTGTGCTCCAAACAAGAGGCTCAGGTCTGAATCTAGCCACTTCTGACACCATGTTTCATGTAAAGAAATCAAGACACAGTAAGCTGCTGCTTTGAGGAATCATGTTAAACTGTATAACTACATCCAGGTCAGAGGTTGGAACAGGAAAACAGGAAGTACAAGGCAATGCAATATTACCATAAACAAACAGTCACAGTATTTGCATAATAACTCCATAACAAGCCTTGCTCTCACACTCTATGCTCAACAGTCAAGCATGGTGGTGGGAGTGTCATAGTCTGTGCCTGCATGAGTGCTGCCGGCACTGGGGAGCTACAGTTCATTGAGGGAACCATGAATGCCAACATGCACTGTGACATGCTGAAGCAGAGCATGATCCCCTCCCTTCGGAGACTGGGCCACAAACACACCTCCAAGACGAACACTGCCTTGCTAAAGAAGCTGAGGGGAAAGGTGATGGACTGGCCAAGCATGTTTCCAGACCTAAATCCTATTGAGCATCTGTGGAGCATCCTCAAACGGAAGGTGGGGGAGCGCAAGGTCTCTAACATCCATCATCTCAGTGATGCCGTCATGGAGGAGTGGAAGGGGACTCCAGTGGCGACCTGTGAAGCTCTGGTGAAATCCATGCCCAAGAGGGTTAAGGCAGTGCTGGAAAATAATGGTGGCCACACAAAATATTGACACTTTGGGGTGTACTCACTCTTGTTGCCAAGGTTTAGACATTAATGGCTGTGTGTTGAGTTATTTTTAAGGGAAATGCAAATTTACACTGTTATACAGGCTGTACACTCACTACTTTACATTGTAGCAGTCATTTCTTCAGTGTTGTCACATGAAAACATATAATAAGATATTTATAAAAATGTGAGGGGAGTACTCACTTTTGTGAGATACTGTATATATATATATTTGTATATATGGCTCATCTGCCATCAAACAATAAAGTGCAGGTGCACTTCATTGGTTAATGGCAGAGGAGGCCCCTTCTGGCGACCAATAGAGTTGCTCTTACAGACCTTTAAAATCCTGGCGCCAAAACTGCTGCATAGTGCGTACCGTGTTAACCCCGTATTAACCCCTTCTACACAAAAAACGAACACAAAGAATGTACACGAATATTCGCCCAAACCGAACACAGGAACGGGCGAATATTTGTGGAATACGAAGATTTTTTTCCCACGAAGACAAACAGGAAGTGTTGGCCGGTGCCCAAGTCTAATATATATATATATATATATTATAATTATATATATAACATAAATAAAAAATACTAATAGTAATGTGATAAAGGTTTATAACATGATAGCATGCATCATTTGACTCTCCAATGGTAAAGGAAATACAAACCAGAAGGAATGATATGGCCACAGATGTCTTAGTTTATAAAAACTCTGGTATGAAAAAAGCTAATAAATAGCATACTCTTGGCCTTAATCCAAAACAGGTTTTGGATCTCTGAGGGCAGGAAGAGTTAATTGTTCAATTTCATTTAATTTACTCACTGGAAAAATATTTAATTCCCCTCAAGCCAAATACACAGCTCGGGAACAATTTCGCTTTGAATTATGCTTTCTAGGATCTGAGTTTTACACTGTACCATTTAAATACTAAGTCATAAAGGGAAATTGTACTCCAAACAATTAATGACATTTAATTAGCTTTGGAAAACACGTTAATTCTTGACAAGTGTTTTGATGTGTAGATGGATGGTGTCTCTTGATTCATACAACTAGCAACAACAATGTGCAGGGAGTGGCTTCTAAAGTATGAATGGTACAAACTCAGAAAGACAGAAAGCTTACAGACAGGCCCGGCCCTACAATGGAGCCGAGTGGGGCAATTGCCCCAGGTGGCACTTTTGAAGGGGCAGCACACTGCCGCCCCAAGCGTTTTTTGGGGGTTTTTTTAAGCGGAGGAGTGAAAGGGGCGCCGAATGGTTTTCGCTTACTCTCTCCTCTGCGAGCCCTCTAGCTCGGTCTCGGTGCCGGCTTGTAATGCTGAGCCCTGGAAGTGAGGTCAATTTCCGGCGCTCAGCATTACAAGCCGGCACCGGGCAGAGCAGGGAGACTCGCCGCAGGACTGTTTCAAGGTAAGTACCTTTAAGCAGGGGGGTAGATAATGGTGTCAGCAAAGTTTAAAATGACGCCCCCCCCCCCGCGTCAGAAGGGGGGCGTCATTTTAAACTTCGGCCCAGGCAGCATTAAGTCTTTACTATTATAGTATTTATGATTGTGTATATACTATATACAATAGCTTATTGTGTATAATGATTATTGATCAAGGCCCATTACAAGATAGCTTTTGTGTTAATGTAAATAACAGGAAGCTTGTATTCTCAGGTAAGTGTTGAGAAGAACCTTACTGTAGGTCTCGGGAACACTCCACTATAAGTGTCTACTTCTTGGCCACAGTTGGTCACGATACAGTAGAACATTTAAACTAATTCATGGCTCTACGATCAGTGTCAGCAAGCAGATTTTCTATATGTTTTCTATATGTTTATACCTAGGACACAGCAGCATAACATTTGTGAGGAAAGATAACTCTGAACCATCTACTTTTCATATTAATTGTATATGCTGTAAACCCACCTGGGTTTATGATCATCAAAAACCAAGATCTGATAAAGTAGTCTTGAGTCTGGAAGATATGTGATTCTACTGCTATGTGAGAGAATTAAGAATGTTGGACAATCGCTGGAAATAAAAAACACTCGTAGTACTCTCATCGTTCATAGCCTATACCTAATGCAAATCAAATTGCTAATAACTAAAGTTATCAATATATAGTGCTGGCTAGTTACCCAGACAAAGAAAGTAAATACTTCACTCCTTGTGGTTCCGACTCATTGCTCATTATTACATACACAAAATATTATATAGCTTTTATCTTATCCTCAATGAAAGCCCACTTACCAAAAGTGTAATTCAAAAATACAATTTTGAATTCTGGATTATTTTACAAATAAAAACTAAAAATAAAAGCCGCCACTTTCACATGAATGTCAATTAATTCTTGTTTGTGGTACACATTAGAAATGGAACATACATTTCACATTGTTAAAAAATACATTACTTAAATAGAATTAAAAAACAAACTACATTTTATTCAACACAATGAAAGGCTTTCTCGTCATGATCTAGAGGGAGAATCGATATATATTTTACCACAGGGAGGAAGTGATGGAAAGGGATGTTTTAATTGTAGAGAAGAATAGAAAATATGAAAGACTGCATGGGTTTATTCTTAAGAACTGTCTCTGAGGACCTGATTAGGTTCAAAAGCACCATCAGTGTATATGAGACCATGCTATGAGCAAGCCCACAGTTAATATTCCCGGTAAGAATCTGTTCCTCCAGTCTACTTACACACTAGGGAGGATTTGCCAGCAGGTCGGCACCTGCCTTGCAGCTACTTTCAGTAAGTGCTGAAAGATCCCTTTGGTTTAATTGGATCATTTATATCCATAATTTAAAAAGAAAATAACATTGGCGCTTTCATGTTGCTGCTGAACATTTGAATTCCTTTAATGGCAACTGAAATTGTAATATCCAACACATAAATGTTAATAGAATTTCAGCCTTGATTTTGGCATTTCATGTTTACTGTCTTCTAGGCAAGTCTCTTCTGCCTGAATCTGTGCACGTTTGAAAAAAAGAGCTCTAGGCAGTTTTCCAGATTTTGGGCAGTCATGTTTTAAACATAGACACATTTCAGTTTGAAGAATTATAAATCAGGGAGTGTTAGAACAGATCAGGTCTCCCAATGAGCTGGAAGTAGGACGTAAATTATTATAAATTTTAGAAAGCAGTAAGTAAAGAAAGTAAGTTTTCCTTTGAATGATTCAGATAAAAATTAAAAACGTTACTTGTACTATGATATCAAAAATAAATTATAAACAATAATGTATATTATTAATATTTTTACTTAAAGCAATATGGAAATATAGATATATAGAAGGAAATGATTATAGAATGAAAAGAAAATAAATAAGACTCATAATATAGTCTCACATGAAATATAAGGACATTTAAAAGTATACAATTAAAAACATTTTTTATCAGCTTTACTGAGTGATAAGCCTTAGGAAGTAATATATTTAGGTGTCCACAGGCAGGAGCAAGAATATGTTTTGTGAAGTTTTGCCATCATCATGGGAGAAAACTTGTTAGTCTGGAATAAGAGTAGAGGTGAACTGAGATAAAATCAGAACTGAATAAGATTGAGAAATTAAGGAAGGAATAAAAGCTGGGTACGGGGAAAAGCCTTTAATATAGTCCTATCGTATTTTACATGAGACTGTGAACAACATGTGTTATTCTTTTCTGTATATAAAAAAAGTTAACGGTAACATATTATGGCAACTTGTCTGGTCGGTTACATCATCCAGTATTAATACATCACGGTATGGGAGTGCAAAATGGAAGGAAGGAGTTGTGTTTAATAGGAACAATTTGCAAATGCTAGACAATAAAATGTACAGGCTGAGTGCACTAAGCATAGTTTGCTTGCTGCAGTAGAAACTGTGGTCTTATGATGAATAGAGCAGAGTGAAAGTTTTTGTCTGCTAATGTCATACAATACAATGTTTTCTAACTTAAACATCACAACTTGTGGTGTAAGTAACCAAAGAAACGTAGCTGCTGAAAAACGCTTGTTTCTGTGCGAGTTTCTCTTGGGAAGAAAGTGCTACTTTCTGCCAAATTTGGGATGTAGACTATTGTTTTTGCCCACATCTAGTCTACAACAGAGCCACATTTTTTTTATATATAAATGATAAAACTGCCTTCATTTCAAGAATTACATTAGAGTTAGCCTCTCTTGGCATTGTGCAAATCATTATACACACATATCTACCTTCAAGATGTGTGAATATTTTTTTATTTTGGAAACGTGATCAAATAATAATACAATTATGGTAAAGTGTCTGAATAGTTCATGATTTTCTTACATTTAAATAAGGCTACATAATAACTTTCTATTCAACTGTTTCAAGTTAATTGAAGGTAAAAACATCAGTCCTAAGCCTTAGCTTTAAAGGGTTAATCCATAGTAAGCTTTTGTTTTGTCTGGTGACTCTGGTTGTCTACAAATTAAAATAATCACTGTAAGCCTTTGTAACCTTTTTTAAAAATACAATTTAAACAATGAATACATTAAATATTCCATATTGTTATTGTTTAAATATAATTATTACATGGAACTGGATTTGACAACATTAGCTGTCATTATGTTCAGCAGTTAGACCCAATGGATAAACCTTTGATCCCATCTATTAATATTAATGTATTATAATGAGACTACTGTTTTTTTGTTTGTTTTTTGCTAGTCCCATAGACTCTCCATAGGTGGAGAGACATAAAGTTAGCCTCATCAACAGCAGTTTTTTACTTTGTTCATTTTAACCAGGTTCCTTCCACTGTCCATCCATGTGTTCTCTTGAACTGCTCATTGTCATGCCATGAGTGTATCTTACCTTTTTTACTGACACCTGCTGTCTTTGTGCTTAGATGCACCTGATATGTCAACTTATACCAAGACTTCCACTGGGAATGGATTCTGAGTCCTCTGTGTTTAACTCCTGTTCCTCCATTGGGGAACCATTACTCAGAGTCCTAACATTACACATAGTGGCTATGATGCCATACTTTGAAACAGTTGTGACTTGTGACATACAAGGAAATTATAAGAATATATATATATATATATGTAATGTATGGACAACTGTTTCTGTGACCATCAGACATCTAAAATTACAATATTATATATAGTATATTGTATAACAAACCAAAGAATCTGCTTAAATGGATTTTGGACCTAAAAACCAAGCATTATGATGTTAGCTCATCTTTAAATTTATTTTCATCTTCCATTGTTATGGTTCCACCAAATCACACGGTATCTTCTGATTATGCTTCACATCTTTCCTAAGTAAATCTCTCCAATGGAACTCTTTAAATTCTGCGGCTCTAAACATTTAGTCCTTAATGATATCTGGGTGGTCCCATCAAGCTGCAGAAAGACAAAAAACATCCCATTGAAACACAATGTTTTAACATGGTATCACGAAATATAAACAAATCTCAGGAGGTCTCAGTCATGAATACACATGTATTCCCACATGTTTAAATCCATGTATGTAAAATTCCTGGAAGAAAGCCATTAACCTTTACTGAAAGGCGGTGCTTGTTTTTTTCAACCACCTCTTCACATTTGTAAGTACATACCCCTTGAATTTATATAAAAATGTGCATATATATATATATATATATACATATAAATATATACACACTCACAAGTGGTCATTCACAAGTATAGGGTCACTTACCTGTTTTCATGGAATACAAGGGGATTTCTAGCTCTAATTTAATTGCAAAATGATCAGTAAGTCTTTTAAACTTAAACTTGGATTAAAGAACACAACATGCCATTGGAACACAGGAGTGATGGTTGCTGTTAAAGAGCTTCTGCACACCTACTATTTTTACTATATTTTATTTTTAGAGAGCCAACAATTTATGCAGCGCTTCATACAATACATATATTCAAGGGGTATGATGAGACTAGAATTGACAGACTAAGACAAACCGATTAGGTGGAGAGAGCCCTGCTCGCAAGATTACAACATACAATGGTAATTTACAACATTAACGTCTCCTGTATTTCTGAACCATTAATTAATTAACAAGTGTCACGGAGCTGGATAGTCCGACCGGCTACCTCCGCTGACTTGTGCTCCCTTAGCCTGGGACACACACTCTTTCCCGGTTTCCCAGTCACTCGCCGAGACTCAGTGTAGGGTAAATAACAAAGACTGCTTTATTTCTCACACACAAGGCTGGATATATCCAGCAAAATACACATTAACATAAAACAAGATATTGGCATACAAATTGCCCCCTTAATCTGCCTCCCAGAGAAAACAGGGGCAGTAAAGGGATTAACAATACAATGGGGTCCCAACCTCCACTATCTATTACTGGCCGAAAACAGTTCCTGGGATGGCCGGGGTAAATGACTGTAGTGGTGGAACTGGGGGGGGGGGTTGAGACTGATTTATACAACACATTAATGCACCATGGGGAGACTGACTTATACAATTTTAAACTAAAACAATGGCATTCACTCCCTGCTTGCAGATCCTGGCTGTCTGCCAGAGGTAATCCCCTCAGCAAGTGATGAGATGATACTGCTGGGGGTGACACAGAAGTCTTTACAAAGTCAGGGCCCATAGTTGGTAGGGAGGAGGCTGACTGTCAGGCTTCTCCAGTGGTCTCAGTGATGGAGGGTTCTGTCACAAGAAGGGGACTTTTTTACATTTAGAAGTATATACAATATATATTGTATATGTATATATATATATATATATATATATATATGTGTGTACCAGCATTACCTGTCATCATGTACGCAATATCTATCATTACGTGTACAAGGACAAATATTGTCCAGTGGCAACACTTACCATTGGTGTCAACAATAATGGACAGTGCTATATATATATGTGTGTGTGTTTGTGTGAAGGAACAATAATATATAGTGAAAAATACAAGCACTAATATGTAATGTATTCAGTAATTAAACAAATTAAATATAAGGAGATAATAAAAATCAAATAACATATATGTTAGGTATATTCAAGTTGGAAAACATTTACATAAGTATCCATGCCAAAATGTTTTTGTTTTAAATATCACTTCAGGAAATGTTTCCAGATATTAAAAAAAATATATATATATACCTCGGCATATTAGTTATTTTTAACATTCCAGAAAAAAGCAAACACACCACAAGTGAATATATATATATATATATATAAAGTATATACTCTCCTAGAGTAGCAGCACCTCTATTACTCAAAACAGTAGTCAATCTTCACAGTGGGGCGCACAAACACATAGTAGAAAGAAATACAGGCAATAGTGTGATATTGTAAAACAATAAAGCAACTGTATTAGTGCGGGTAATTATTGCATTCACAAATCCATACAAGAAAAAAGGCTCATCACAAAATTCTCTTTAATTCTTCGCTTCTAAAAAGAGGTTAAAAAAAAACCAGCAAAAAATGGCACAGTATAACAAGAGAGCCCTTGAGTGAGAGGATTGCACCTACAAGAAATTATGTGCGAAGACGCAAATTCTTCTCCATGGATATATTCTTTCAACGCGTTTTATCGGATAATCGGCTTCCTCAGGAGATATTTGTAATTGTTCCTGAAACTTTCCCGAATATAACAAGTAGCAGCTCCGTATCAACCTTGTAGATTTAATTTAGTGAATTAATTTGTCTAATGTGAGTTCCCTTCCTTTTAAGGTGTAAAGTCTGCTCACTCATTGTGTCACATGACCACTTCACCTAATTAATAGATTATTATATAATAAAATGCATTATGTACCCACATGACTATTTCATCCAATAAAATACATTATACACCCACATGACTACCTCATCCAACAAAACACACCACATACCTACATGCAAACATATATATATACATTTTTCTCATGTATTACTCAAAAACATATACAGAAATATACATAAAAAATAAAGAATGTAAAAAAAAATGAAAGAACTTCTCTCCATGAATGGAGAATGAGGAAAGGGGCTCCTGCCAAATGTGGACTCAAAGCGCCTGAAAATGATTTTGATTATTAAAAAGGGGGTAAACTACTTTTGCCCAATTAATAGTTTAATGACATGCGAGGAACAGACAAAATGAAGGTATGAATATATGGATTTATTAATTATAGGGCACATTAAATTAAATATGTTTTGTAATGTAAACAATAAAATGTTCTTTAACTATACATGAACAGTCCAAGATCATTCTGTGGATACGCATAATGAGTTGATTAATGAGTTAATGGGTACATATAGAATCAGCCTACGTACAAGGCTTATGTGTAACGAAACAATGAACTTTTCATTATGATCAGAAGACCTAGTGAAAACGTCAGTGCTTCTATAGTGTGAAGTGTGTTGTTTCTTTACACATAATATACACATTGTGCACGAAGCAATTAAGCATGTCGCAATCAATTAAAGAACTGCCCTGGAATTAAAAAGTGATGTAAAGGCTACACAATGTTGCAAAGAATGGCCATTAAATATATAGCCATTTATTAGTTAGTAATTAGTTTTATTGTAGAGGACCTTTCAGGATAGCTTGCTTGATAGGCTTTAATAAAAGTCTGGATTAGTGCACAGCAGGAAAGGCAGTGTAGGGAGTGCGTTAGGTAGGCGGGTGAGCTTAGAACAGGCCAGTTAGCAACATTAATAACGGAGCCTAATGAGTATTGTGATTATCAGCCCAGGAGTTAGCATTAACAAGGCTGCTGGAGTGCATGGGTCATGAGTTACAGAGTCATAGGTTCAGATTAGGGGTGTTTAGGGCAACTCATGATACCAACTCATTTTTTCAGTATTAATGACTGGTTATGGAATATCAGTAACATGCACAGCACCCAGGGTTCAGGTCAGTGTGGATTAGGCAGAAGAAATTAGATATAGGAAAGGGATGAAAAAGGGTGAGCTTCATTGACTTTCCAGACCTCTTTGGCTTAATCTACCACAAGTATTTGTTTGCCTCACCCCTTTTTTCTTTGAGTTCTGGTATGGGGGGTTGCTAAGGGCTGGAATCAGTGCGGACTAAATACTGCTAGTTTGGGTGGCACTAGCACAAGTAGCAACGAAGTATGTCCACCATGCAGGAGATGTTACACCAGTGCTACCTCTATGACTGTAGTCTCAGGGACCCCAGCCAGTCATAAAGATCGCATTGGTTAGCAAGTTAAAGCTTGCTAACCAATTTATTACACTTTGTCTTAAAATAATTGTCACAAAACCACTGGAATTTTACCATACCTCTGTGTCTTTATTTTAATATTATTCAATGGCCATGTTGACATTGCACGTGTCAAGTGTTGTCAAATTGTGACTGTTTAACTGTGTAACTTGTTTAAGTTGCATTTGAATCTCTAGTGGACAAACTATGTTTACCAACCTTTTAACTGAATCTACCATTTTTAATTTTTTTTTAACTCCTGCTAAACAACATCTTTCTAGGATTTTGGATTTCCTAGAAAGTACTAAAGTTCAAAGATTACCCCTTTGCCAAAGGCTCCTTATTAGTCATTACAGCCCACATATATCATTAAAATTGGGTTTCACTGCAGTTTATGGAAGCAATATAATACTTCAAAGGCAGGGTCCCCTCCAGTGATAAGAAGGAAGTCGAAAACATAAAAGATGTGGAAGCTGTGGAGGGGCAGAGAAGGAAACGCCGAGAAATGGGTCACAGCAAGACCCAATGTATATCATTTAAAACATTTTTCACTATCCTCTGAAACAGCTGTGTGCTGCTTTATATCAGATACTGTTTAGATACCTAATCGGCATGTTGGTTTAATTTTATCATGTGGGCCTTGTGAAATGTTAAATAAATGTTACTGTTCATGGAGGTGAAGTGAGTTACAATTAATGCATGTTTTTTTTTTTCCATTTTTTATTGAAACCAGAAGTACTAGACTATTATCTGTGAGTGGGAGCTCTGACAAATTCTATTCCCCAGAGTACTTCTTAGTAAGTTATCTTCGGATCTTTAAGTCTCTGCAGCTGAAAGGGTTTAAGATTCTACAGAGATTGATCTGTTCAGGGGGGAATAGAATTGTTTCTGACCACCTTATTATCTATATATATATATATCACATACCGTAAAATAATGTGGGACAGGCCTCAAATGATCTGTCCATGTACGAAGCAGTTTCCTATTTTATTAATCCTCAATGTTTTTTCTTTACTAGTATAATGTTTAAGACAACTGAAATGTGCTACTCAGTCTAACACCCAAAATGAACTAATTATACAAACCATTGGTTTATTCCTATAAGGGGTCTTGTATTAAAATTTCTGGTGTAAATGGTTCTTGTAACAATAGTACATTTGTTGCCATCAGACAGAGGCCTTATCCTTGGAGTGCAGAGAACCCTTTTATGAAGCTCTGCATAGAAGTACAGTGGGTCACATTGACCTCCCAAACGGGCCTATGGCAAGTTCCCATCACTCCTGCAAACCCCAATGACTATCTTCAATATTTGACACATAAACATAACTTTGTGAGAAGAAAAACAAGTATCCTTTACACATTATCACACACTTCATTGGCTTTAATGAACTTCTGCTGTGGAAACTACTCACACTAAGATCAGTTTGACCTTATTAGACTCTTGACCCTTGTACTGCCCATGCCCAGAAGGTTCCCTAATTTCCCATACCTGAAATAATACACAAAAACAAGTAGGATTGGATTTAGCAAAGGCCGAGACATTTATCCAGCAAATGCCACGACATAACTTTATTCAAACATTTTGTATACAATTTCTTTAAAACACACTTGAATAAACCACTGTATGACAATCTATCCCATCTTCTGTACATCTCTGTACTAACAACCAACTGAGGGTTCCCATCATAAACTAAGATAATGGCACACTGCCCCTTCCGCCAGATACCACCGTTTGTCTGAACAATCAGGGGTCAGATAGGGCAGCTACACCTTGAGCATCCACTTAACTTTACTCAGGAAGGGCATTAACTCTGACCTCTAACCAAACAATTCAACTTGCCACTCCCAGTAGACTCCAAGCTTCTCCAGGGAACTCCTCTGCCATCACCAAAGAAAACACACCCTGCAGATAAAACAGAAAAAGAAGGAAAGTGGAGCCAAGCCCAACGTAGAAACACAAAATGAAAAAGGGGGGTGTCAGGGAACTCCTCCTGTGGTGTTGAATTAATTGCCCCGTGCATATGTGCATGGGGGCTTTATAACCCAGCTCCCTTCCCCCACGCACCCTCATTCTTTCTTCCTCTGTTGACCTCCTTGTATTAACCCTTTCCTGCACCTTAAGGACAATGTAGTCCAGGCAGTGTGTGTGTAGTGCAGGCAGGGTCATGTTCCCCTTTCACCAAGGACTTCAGGGTTTAACTGTTATGAATTGTTCGTTGTTGACATGTTGAGAATCGAGTATTTCTTCCTTGATGCAACAAGGGTTAAGTAAAAACAGCAAAATGGCATAGATTATAAACGTATGCGTTTTCAAATCACCCTAACTAAAACTTGAACAGCTTCGGCTACACTTTAAAATAAACATTTAGGTGAAGGAGAGCAAAAGAAAAAAGGAGGCTTTTGTAAACAGTTCAATCTACATATATTTATGTCATTAAACTTCATCGGAACATAAGATGCACTTTTCTTTTCTAAAGAACCCAGATGGTTGAAAAGCAAAAGATAAATCATGCTTATTTGCTTACTTAGCGACAGTATATGTTTAAACAATGCAGTTTTGTTTTACTTTTTGAGATTTATTATGGCAGACATCTGTTACTGACTTAGAGGATTCAGACTGAGAGACAGATTAACACAATCTAACTTTTATGAAACAATTCCTATTGGATCTTAACACTTTGTTTAAGGACCAACCTACAGTTGAGAGTTGTCAGGTATATGAAGTGTTCCATAATGATTATGAAACCAAGTAGGCCAGACAATGGAGTGTGATTCCCACAAAAGTTTTATTTTAAACATAATTTTAATTTAGACAAGAACAGCATGTAGAGGAAGCTAGAGATTGCACGCAATGCTAGCACTGCTGCCAAAAACACTTAAAGGGAATACCTAAATCTCCCATGACCAGACTAAACTGAAAGCGATGATGTATCTTGTCTGACCTACTAACATTTAATAATGTCAGCAGCTGGATAGGAAAAATAATTGGGAGGACCTTGCTAACCAACACCCTTAGATTGGCAAGAAGTCAGACACAACTATGAAATATTGTTCTTTGCGCTGCTATATAAATATATTGTGTTTTAGTATATTCTCTCAAAAACTAATCTTAATTTGCTAAGGTTTGTAAGAAGACCCTTTCGAAAATCATTTTAGCATATTACTTGGACCAGCAGTGGCTTTACTATAAGGTTTGCATAGGGTTTATCTGCCCCGAGTTTGAAGGGTCTCTGCAGACTTTCTAGTGCCTTGTGACCTAGTGTGGAATAGGGAGATTTGTGCCTCATTTAATGCTGGGGTTGCCACCTCTTTCCAAGCTGTTTTCGCGGTGCTCTTTGAAAGTTGGAACCTTTGTGGTTGGCCATTTGCTTGGTTTTTAACACATTTGCTTTATTAGTTCTGCCTTAAAGGTAGGTGTAGAGTAATGATGCCAATTACTACTTGATTTCAAATGAAATTCAAATTGTAATAAGCACTACAGATACTTGATTTAACTTAAAGCCCCTTCACTAAACAGGACCTGATCTTAACAGTAATAATAAATCTAACGTATCCTACGTTAGAGCTAGACAAATGCAAAATTTCCCAATATTTCAAAGAGAGACACTTTTTAGTGGTGTGGTTGGAAGCGTGGTCAGGGGACAGGGATTAATCAGGACTTTTTATGTCCATTAATAGGTCATGTATATAAGACTATCAATCTGGATATAAGCATATACAGTATAACATACATAAAGTATCTGATCATCTACAAACCAGTGCCGGCATATGACATTATTTCTGCTGCTTAGACTATAGTTTAAAGGTAAGTTTGTTTCTTTTCAGTTTTAATCAAGAATGTATGATATGCACCCCACTTTAATATTTCAGGACTCCTTAAATTGTAGATTGTGCTTATTATACCTGAGATTTTATGGTAATCATGGCCTTCTTTAGCTTGTAGAACCACCTTTAGCAGCAATAACTTGAATGAATTGTTTTCTGCATGACTTTCTCAGTCTCACATCGCTCTGGAGGAATTTTGGCCTGCTCTTCTTTGCAATGTTGCTTTGGTTCATTGAGGTTTGCAGGCATTTGTGCAGCTCTATTAAGGTTCCACCATAGCATTTCAATTGAGTTGAGGTCTGGAGTTTTGACTGGGCCTTTGCAACACCTTGATTCTTTTCTTTTTCAGCCATTATGTTGTAGATTTGCTGGTGTGCTTGGAGTCATTGACCTGTTACATGATCTGATTTTGTCAAACTTTAGCTGTCAGAAAGATGGCCTTATATTTGACTCTAGAATACTTTGGCAAAACAAGCCCAACTTATCACCCCTCCACCACTGTGCTTGACAGTTGGCATGAGGTTTTTGTGTTTAGTTTTTGCCAAATATGTGCTATGCATTATGGCTTAACATCTCCACTGTGGTCTTATCTGTCCAAAGGACATTTTTCCAGACATCTTGTGGTTTGTTCAGATGCAACGTTGCAAACCTAAGCCATGCTGCCATGTTCTTTTTAGAGAGAAGAACCTTTCTCCTGGCAACCCTTCCAAACAAATACTTGTTCAGTCTTTTTATAATTGTAGTCATGAACTTTAACATTTAACATGCTAACTAAGGCCTGTAGAGTCTGCAATTTCTCTGAGCATTGCACGGTCTAACCTTGGGGTGAATTTACTGGGATGTGCGCTCCTGGGAAGATTGGCAACTGTTTTGAATGTTTCCCACTTTTTAATAATCTTTCTCATTGTAGAAACATAGACATTAAATTGTTTGGAAATGGCCTTATAACCCTTCCTAGATTGATGGGCAGCAATAATTGCTTGTCTAAGATCATTGCTGATGTCTTTCCTCCTTGGCATTGTGCTAACACACACCTAAAAGCTCCAGAGCAGCAAACTGCTAAAACTTTGGCTTTTATACAGGTGGTCACATTCGCTGATGATGAATGAATCAAGCAAGTGTGTACATATTGATACCTATGGAATCAGTAAGTGTGTGGTTACTTTGTCCACACATGGCTTCTCCATTTTGGCTTTATTTGTATTGAATAAATCATGATACGGTGTAATATGTCATATGTTGTTGTTCATCTGAGGTTGTATTTCCCTAATTTTTAGACCTGCTAAGGAACAGATGATTGTTATTATGTCCTGATATGTAAAACCATAGAATTCAAAGATGGTGTACTTTCTTGTTCATACAACTGTGTATTTTCGATATACAAAAGCTTTTGAATAATCAAGATATTTTTCATATCTTTCTTCTTATTACCTTTATTTTTTATCTTTTGTTAAGTCAACATTATCTCTATATTGTATGGTATCCCTACAATGTTCTCTTTAATGGATCATTTTATGCTAATCACAAGTTGTAGGCTTAGCCTTTGAGAATGGAATTTTTGGGAAAAAATGTTAGGACAAGAATATAACCCCTTTTAGTGGATATATTATATGTTATATACAACATACATTCTTCACATTAATGTCACACATTGCCTGTGTATTGGAAGCCATGCAAAATGTCCATGTTAGCCTCTTCATAAAGAAGGACCACATACCTTATATTCTTTACCACGAATAGACACATGTTTAATACCTGTACACTACAGTTCTCATAATTCTCATTCAGCCTTTGTTTATGGTGGCTTGAGTACTTATGATTTTGAAGCAGTGCAAAGGTCTATGACACGTTGAGCATGAAAACAGCCTGTCTTGATTGTTTTAGGGGAGTTTCCCATTTATAACAGTATTTTCATTTTTTTAGATAACGTTACACCAACGATCTTTTCCCTCATTCCCACATTTCCCTCATTAAAAATTCCAGTGATTAATAGACAAAATATATTTCTTGGCTGCAGAGCTTCTACTATGCAATTCATATATATTAAAACAATATTTATTTTTCCTTTGGCAGAGGGGTTTGTAGATTTCTTTGCCCCTGGCACCAAAGGCGAATCAAAGTTATTACAATCAGCAATACAATGAGACATTTATCCCCATGGCACTCGAAGGGTTAAAAACGAAATAATCATGACTGCGATATGCCATTCATTGTTATATAAAAATGTGCAAGGTATCATACCCGTGGTAATTGGGATGGTAGATACGGAATTTGGGTAATTTCAGTTCCAAGATCTATCTTCTTTCCTTTGGTTAATCTGGATCACCCACATGATTGCTTTTTGTAATAATATTTTCACACGTCTTGGGTGTTTGAAATCAATAGCAGATAAGGGCCAATATTCATTTATTTTCATTGTTGAAAACTGCTTGCATAGTGGTTTAGCGTTGGGCAAAAAAATCCTTCTATTTAAAACAATAATATAAGTGATTTACATAAGAATAAATGTCCATTGCTTAACCCTTTGTGTCAGCTCTCAGGCCTATTAACTGTGTTCAATCTCCATTAATTTACTCCCTTTATTATACAGGGTATTTCACGATTTTAATCTTAAATATATATTTGTTTAACCATAATTTCCCTTTTTGTGGTTTGTGTACCTACACAAATCATGTATTCTTTTGTTTCAAGGACATTTGTTTTATCATTTTTGATTAGGATTACTTGCACAGGTTAGGTTTTGTTCTTGAACAATTCTCAGTTTCTGTTGATTACCTAAGTACAATAACAAACCTCATAAAAAGTTTATTCGTTATTCCAGAAAATAAGTCCAATTTTTAAGATATTAAAATGTATTCTTCTTTTCTCTACAGTTTTCATCAGCCACAATGGCTACAGATAGAAGCTAAAACTTTGAGAAATAATAATTGCCCATGTCTTTGGATCTTGAGGTAATTAAATAGGCAGACAATTCTTTTTATTTTATTTTTTCACTTAAAGAAATTACATTTCAAAATAAATAGAAATCCCTCTGCCAGACCAAAGGATTGCCCAGAAGTAAAGGCGTTCTTTGGAATAGTAAGAAGTACTGATTTTTGTTGAAAATGGCTTGACATTTGTGCTAAATATGGGAAGAATAAGAGATATTAATGTTTAGAAGGTTACCACACATTGTTGTTATTATTTTAACTAAGTGTACACTATAAAATATAGTAATGTTGTCAGCGTATTTTTGAATGTGCCTTTGTCCAGAGTACTTAGTATGCCAAGGACCTTATCCAATTTCGTGCACAAACTGTGCCCCTGATCCCATGGCATCTGCCCAGCACTGATGAAATCTTAACGGGTGTTTATTACCTTGTGAATTTTTTTGGTGTTGACTCCTGGCAATTCCTTCTACATCCGTAGTGGAATTGTTTGCTAAATGTGCAGGAGTTACTTTCTGTATATAAAAAAAGATTTGCTTTATTTATTTGCACTGAAATGAAGAAGAATCTTTGCATGGACATAAAACTAAATAAAATGAACTAAGCTTACTATCAATATCTCTACAGCAATAACATGAAATTACCCAAATTCCTTTCCGAGATCAGCAAATAAGGTACCTTGTTGTGTGTTTTAGTCAGCCTTTCTTACAAAGTGATTATAGGGTTTATTCACTAAAGGAGATAAGGAGAGCTCTACTTTCAACTCGCCCATGTCATTATACATTAAGAATGTCCAACGCCAGTGAGGCCCTAGTGCAGAAGAAGCTTGGCTTGCCTTATATGTATAATTAAATCTGTGAAATTTGTTGAAAGTCCCCTCACTGATTGTATTAATGCATTTTCAGAACAATGTCAACACTTATTGTATAGAAAATTGTCAGGGATAGCCATTCAGAACGCATAATTAACTCAGTTCTCCTGCCAACACCTGCTTTAGTGAATAAATGTGTGTTTTCAATGAATGATGTGCACTAATGTAGTGGGAAAAAGGAAAAAGAAATTGATTGTGTTCATACAGCAATTCTGCAACAATGACTTTGGAGGAGGTGTGGGGGTGAAGCACAATTAGCTGTTTCTTCTTCTTCTTCCCAGTCAAGAAAAGCAGTATATACATTTCTCAAACATTCAGTGACGTTCAGTACTGAACTTCCCAAAGAATAACTAAACTTATCATTTTGTTACTTCCTAAAAGAGAAAAAAAGTACATTTTAAAGTACATAGTAAATTCTATGGATTTTTTTTAAATGTGTATAAACTCAAATACGGTATGCAGTAACAATTATATAACACTGGCACTTTTTTTTTTAAGTTTCTTTTTGTATTATAATAGGAAATGTTACTTCTTGTTTCACTGCACCACAAATAAGAAAGTAGACGATGCCATTCCTACTACGACCACAGACATTCTGTTTTAGAGTTTGTGGCTGTTGATATTTTACATTATCAAGTTTATCAAGTGACTCATGGTTACATACATGTATAAGTATGGCTATTTACAGCAACTTATTTATACGTTCATTCAGAGCCTTATAGGATCATTTTGTTTAATTCACATTCACTTCTCCTAGGACAAGGGAAATAATATGGACAGTCCTTCTACAAGATGGACTCAGGTGAAAAAATAGACTGTCCTTCTACAAGATGGACTCTGTGACATGTATATCACCTCAGTCTGTCCAGTACAAGAAAAAAACGTTGTCCAATGTCTCAGTGTCTCAAGGGAGCCCATGAATAGTGAGTAAGGAATCAATAAGTGACATACAGTTCAAGGACTTCTATAACATTTATTGGTAGAGTCTGGAGTCTGTTTTGAGAGGTAAGTTAGTAAAGGCAAACTTTTTTCCAGGAGCTGCCCTAATGAGCTTAAAATTATTTATGTTTTTGTTTGGTCAAAGAGCAATCTCAAGAGAAAACAAATAAACATGTTTATACACTTGAAATCATAAATGGCTGGCATACAACAAACACGGCTAATTATAATGCTTGCCACCTGGACTTGATCACACATCTAGAAAGGAAAGAATCAGTGTGATAAAGGGTAAGTTCTATACCAGTGGTGGAAAACCCAGGCCGGTTTCTTGCTGTCCAACGTATAACTATTCATTAAACTACTTTTTAGGTAAGGTTAAATAGAATGTCATGCCATGCCCTACTTACATTATGTTATGTAATGCATATTAAACACCAGCTCCACTACCTGTGCAATGCCCATTCAAAGTGTGTATGTGCAGTTGTGAGATTGAGACACTGGGCATTGAAATACTGGTTGTAAATAAAGTCAGGACTGTCCTAATCAGACATAAGCATACTACTCATAAGCGGTACAGGAATAGTCTTATTTGACATAATATATCTTCTTTGCTCCATGCTCCCTTGAAAATTGTCTAGTGTATCATATGGGAAATCTAACATATTATGTGATGTGCAAATAATGTTCACACTGCTGACACAATGAAAGAGAAAAAGATCAAGAATGTAACTGCAGATATAAAGAATGGAAACGTAAATATTGTATCACACTTTCATTTTGTGAAATTCAATGTAAGCATGATAGCAGGGTTTGGAATTTGTATGCATATTTCCCACTATGTAGACAAACTATTTTTCCCACAACAGAATAGTTAAGGTGCAGTTGAGAGGTAAAGTTGTCTATCTAAAGTCTACCATTTCACAAATCCAGACCAGCTTCAGGATTTGTAAGACAAATTGTGTTTGTATGTTCGCTGTTTGAATAGTTTGCACTCTATAACAAAAATAAATGCATTCATGTGAAGTCAAGAGCGCATCAACTCATTTCTTTCATATACATTTCATTTCTTTGCTTGGTTCAGCAGAACAAATATTCATATGTTACTAATTTTTATGATCTGAATTGAAACTAAATTGAATAGATATTGTATAGGAAAAATATAACTTTCACTAGGATGTAAATCAGTACCATATTTAACTGATTCTGATGTTAAGGATAATAAATGGACAAGAGTTGAGAATTTAATGCAATTTCTGCCAACAATTGCAAAATGCTGAATTTAGGAAATACAAATCCAGAAAAAAATATAGGATTAACTGTACTATTCTGAAAATACAGAACATGAAATGGACACAGGAGGTATGATTTCAGAAAAAGCACGCAGATAAATAATTCTAATACAAAAACACAATGGACCTTGATTAGAGTACTATCCCCAGGTTTACAGGTACGTATCTCTGAAATTAGCTGCCATGAACTATGATCCACTTGGCAGAATTAACATCTAGGCTAGTGGTTCCCAACCCTCTTTGAGGGACAATAAAAGGGTAGGATTTAGTAATTATCACATTTTATTCTAATAGGAAGATAAAAGGACACCTGTGTGGGTTAGGGACTGGGTTGGGTACCACTTGCCTAGACACTAGCCCACCCGCAGGACTTTGCAGTCGTCAGTAGAAATCAAGTCACTGATTGTTAAGGAAGTCATGACTGTCCCAACAAAACAAGATTGTTTGGTTCTCTAATTGTATGACCTCTTGTTATCCAACATGTGAAACAAACTTCCTTCTTTAAGCATTTATATGTTTCACAAAGAGATTGTGGTCTCACCAAACATTTTGTTCACTCACTTTGAATTTTGGTAAATAATAAAAATCAGCTGTTAACATGTCTATTTTTGAAAGTATTCTTACTTTACAGCATTTTTTCATACCTGCCTAAAACCTTTATACACTACTATAAAAATATATAAAAAAACGATTCGGACTAATTTTTCCTGCACTTTTGGTTTGGCTGAAACTCAGAGGGCTTTTTTAATTCGGAAATGAAATTTGTTGTCACTCACCTCACTAACACTCTCTCACACTCACTCACTCTCTTATGCTCTCTCACATTCTCTCACACTCTCATTCACTCTCTCTGACCATCTCTCTAAATTTCTCCAGACCTTCTCCACCAACCAGTTCTGTGTCCCTTTTCTGCAGCTTTTCTTCTTCACTTGTCTGTTCTTGTTCTTCTTTCTTTCTCCACTTCTCTCCGGCATCAGTTCCATGGCAAGTACCAAGAATCAGAACAGAAGCGGACTAGGTAACACACCATTATTAAAATAAATAAAAGCGGGTGGTGCCTAGCAAGCAGAAAACCGTGAGTAGAACCATGGAGGTAGGCCAAAGCCCTAACACAGGTAAGCAGCTAATAGGAGGTGGAAACCCTGACAGTAAGGGGGTTCCTCCTCATTTTTGGACATTCCTTACAATGTATGAATCCGAATGCACAAGGAAATAAAAACAAAAGGCTGCTGATGCTCTGCATATCCACTTTTTTGAGAAAATGTGTGTTATTCTTTTACTATTGTTACTATCACTGTCATTCCTATAATGTCCCAACGTTAGGACACATGTGTACCTAATTCAACAGGGCCGTGGAATATTAAATCACTATATAAACCATAATTAGTAATAACAAATAATAATAATATGTTCAGTTTGTTATTGCTACTTGTCTGTTAGTTTTCTGATATTACATATTATGCAATACCCTGGCATAGTCACTTAGGTCAACAAGTAAGACAGCATCAAAGATAAGAGTATTCTGAAGGAGAGATGTGTGCTTCCATTTCCACTAGACTCCAGCAATAAACGGAAAAGTGGTCCAAGTATAAAAAAAAAAGAAACACAATGATATACAGTAAAAGACATGCAAATTAGGCATACAAGCAGTGGGAAGCAGATACTAGAATGCAAATTTCCTTGCACCCGCCATGGCTCCTTGAATCAACTCTTGTGTTTCTAAACATTGTGATATATCACGCTATAAAATTATTGATATGTAGGTTAGTTAGTATTCACTAAGGCGCATCCATAACCTATTCATTACATTTTAAAAAAAATAGTTTTGCTTCCAAGAATGCAATACTCTACATAATTATTTGGAGTAATCGTCTCCAGGAAGCTTGAACTGCTAGATCCATAAAGAAAGTCTCCGGTTTAGGTAATGCATAAGCAGATAATTATTCACAACTATACATATGCAAATGTAAGTATTGTAAATAGTGAAAGTAGCTTCCTGCTAATTAAATCAAAGAATGTAAATTACACATTGCATCAGTTAAAAAAAAAGACCAGTTTAGATGACGGAGCCCCCACACTTTAACTTCCTCAAGTCCATGAGCTGGTGAGCTTAGATAATAAAGTAGAGGAGGATAAAAATGAGTATAGCTAATGATATGTGGGAAATATATTACAAAAATACTGTATATTAAAAAAAAACATACCAATGCTTATATCTATCATGGGACAAAACTTCTGTGATAAATTGCTACTTTCAAAAATGAGACTGAAATATAATGCTATTAAAATATTAAGAATGGAATTTAACATGAAATCATCAACTGAAGCGTAGCTTGAAACCGTATGGAAATCTACCTTTGAGAACAACATTATTTTCTTCTTGTGTGTCCAATACTGCGGTGAGACTAAATCTGTTTCCCATTTTGTTTTGGCTCTGTATGTGCGTAAAATACAATTTCCTATGGGGGTATCAAGTCTGGGATTCTTGTGAGAAAGATCTTCACTTGTTCTAACAGAATCTAACTGATTCTGGATTTTGTTGCTGCCAAGCAGTTTTCATGAAAAAATGTACAGCTCTAGTTAAAGAACCATATCAAGGTCCAGTATCATCATACAAAGATTCAGGTAACATTCAACTGCATCGGCAATTATGATAGAAATAAATGAATGAAATGAATAATCAGACATGTTCCAATCATGTCTGTTCCAATCAGCAACACTGCCACTAAGTTTTATAGATTCCCCTCTTTGACAAGTAAAATAGCATTATCAAATAAGTTGCTACAGGGGTTTGAGGCAAACTGCATATTTTGTTAAAGTATCTAAGAATTTTGTAAATGACTAGCGTATCAACCAAAATTAACTTACTTTTTACTTTTATACATTAAAGAGCAAATCTGCCACAATGAGTTCTATTCACCTAGAGCTGAATGGGCCACTTAACATCCTTGGAATGAAACTTCTCAACTCATATAAAGGTTGAAGATTTGACTATTAGTGATCTTCTTTATGGATGTGCATGTATATTGTTTAAAATTCTTGGTTGTAGTATGGTCAATGACATATTTATCTCACCCAAACTATGGCAGCACTCCCAGCCACCCCCAACATGGTTGGCATCCCAAACACATTAAACGGTGCTGCATTACTATACGAAATTGAGTGCCCGATAAGGCACACAGAGCATGCACAGCCTCCATACTGTAAATAGGCCGTTTGGGGAGAGCAAAGATCTCAATGTAACCAGCCCATTGTGTAGTGGGAAAAATACCCTTATTATTACCCCACCCTAAAACATCACTTTTATTAACGTATTTATTAAAAGGTATAACCAAAAAAGATGGCTGCCATTAGCCCAGACCTCTGATAAAGCTCTTAGGAGCGAAACATGTCAGGGGGGGCATGTTTTTGTTTGAGTTTTTAATAAGCCTGTGTCACTGGTCATAATTCTATTATTCTTGTTGTTAGGACTGCGGCCATCAACAGTATATATGAGGTGATACTCTTAGTGTTATACGATTGTGGGCATATGCCCTCATGTCACAGTGACGTATACCTTTTACGGTAGGACTGGTGACACTGGTGTTTTTAAACATCTTTTTTGGTTATACATTTTAATAAATACGTTAATAAAAGTGATGTTTTAGGGTGGGGTAATAATAACGGTATTTTTGATCCCGGGAACGGGATTGGTTGGTTTAAGAGAGAGATCTGCCTCCTAGTTTTGTACTAGTGGACTGCTACCCCTGGACCTGCTGCCCTTGGACAGAATATGTCCCTGAGTACAGTAAAGAATTGGCTAGCTCTCTTTCAAAACAGTGTGTTGTCATGTTTTTACGGTCAATCATATTGAACGATATGATTAAAAGGCAGACACTAGAGAGAGCTGCTGTGATTTAAACAAGGAGGGCCACCAATTTGCACATTACAGCCCAAAGTGCATCGCTATATGTGTTATATATCCTAGGCTAAATGTTTCCCCCCTTTTTTCTAAATTTAGGTAGTATTATTTTGTTACACAATTAGTGAAAGGAGGTTCAACAGTGGAGGAAAGAGGGGCATAGGGGTGTTTTAGTCTCATTTGACTTCAGACGTGTCTCCCCTGGAAGAACAGGTTACTTTCCAGTGCCTTCATAGTACAGGCAGCTGGTGCTAGGAGCGGTGTTGCCCAAATATACTCTTGACGCCTTCCTTTACTGAAACTTAACAGCCTATCTCTGTTGGACATACTTCTTTAGCCAGATATCACCTGCATTAAAATCATAATCAGTTAAAAATAAATGCACTAAATGAGTAAATAGTGACTGTTTAAACTTAGAACAAACAGCCCGTCTGATTCGCGTTCATTGAATTCGTTCTTCATTAATGATTTGCCTTTCAGCTTCACTCTAATATTAAAAAGAAAATTGTTAACCAAATAAAAAACAAATACATGGAATATTCTGATCAATAAATAAATAATTCTGCAGAGCATGGATGTGTAATTTCTCTAACGTCTCCTGAATTGAATTGCTTGATGATACCGTCACTAGCACAGTGAATGCTTCTCTTTGTGTCAGTTTTAACATCTCATGAACTGTTCATAGAAGAGCTATTGAGTAGAAATATCTGTTGAATTAAGTGATCTGATCTGTTTACACTTTTAATAAAAATTGATAC